>CM064899.1:5480658-5678158 GCA_030347415.2 Decapterus maruadsi
TTGAGCAAAGCCAAATACAGGAGAACACACACACACACACACACACACAACCCAAACTGCATCTAGACCACAGCTTCACTTTCTTCTCTCTGTCATTTTTCTCTGTGAAATCGGCATCATGGTTTCTCTTTGGATGATCGCAACATGTCACTGTATGTTCTTTATCAGTAATTTAGATATTAAAATATTCTCCACTAATTTATTATTTGCTTTTGATTATAATTATGTCCATAATAATTAGAAAAGTGAACAACTTCATGTGAAAAAAAAAGCTGGGAACACTTAATTCCTTTTCCGTGAAAATATTTGCTGATTACTTTTCGGTCAATTGACTAATTGCTTAATGGATTAATCATCTCAGCTTTACAGAATATGTAAACACAGAAAATAATCACTGAAGTCATCTTACAGGTTCTGAATAAGGGCACTTATATAGTGTTTATCACCATTTTATTTGGTGTAATGTGCCTCTGTGTTTGTTTGTCTCATCTGTCTGGTCTTGGTATAATGTGCTACCCATCCCAGGAATGTGTCCTTAAACCTCTTACAATGAAAAATGATAGTCTGCATATATTTTGCTAATGAGATGTCCTTGGAGAATAAACAGGGGAAGAAAGGATGTATATGTGCTGCACTGTGGGGGATGATGGAAGGGATTGGGGCCAGGCAGGAGAGAAGAGGAAGCAGTTGCCTCTTTTGTGCTATATTTGGTCTACCAGAAGATGGCTGGTGTGGGAGAGCAGCGCATTGTGTTGGAGAGATGCACAGAGACACATGAATGTGTTCATGAATGCAGATATGTATTTGCATGCACACCTGCATATAATATAATCAGACTGCAGAGCGAACGGATGAAAGCAGAAGTAGAAACAAAAACAGCAGATCTGTGCATCAAATAATTCATTAATAATCCAACTAAATTCACCTTTGCTTCTCTCCTGACTAGGGGTCGGCTGATTCATACACCAGTAGACCGTCGGATTCAGACCTGTCAGCAGAGGAGGACCGCGAGGCGTATCGGCGTGAAGCCGAGCGCCAGGCACAGCTGCAGCTCGACAGAGCTAAGGTAGGTCGCTCACTGATTCACGCTGCTGTAGTGTGTCTGTCAACAGTTGCATAAGTTCACATTTGTGTAGGTTAAGTCTGATTTCACCTACTGCTCTGGGACAACTTTACTTCACTACCAAGTGAGGGAAAGTATCTACACTCACTCAAGTACTTCTATATTCTGCCACTTAATAATTTGACTCCACTGCTATACTATAAATATACTCATCTGCATCTATATGACAGCTGTGCAGTCTGGTTAATAATACAAAATATAATAATAAATGCATTATTCATTGTTTATTCATTGTTGTAGGTTAAGATAAAACTTTATTGATTCCTGGGGTAGGGGTCAATGAATGAAATATACTTCATAACATACTTCTGAAGCTGTTCCCAGCGGAATATGAAGTGATTGTCATTAATGCCACATTTACCAGATGGAACATGATGAATGATAACACACATCCATGAACCAATAATTGCACCAGAGTAACGTACCCTACATTATTCTGAGACGAGGTATTCTACATAATGAGTACTTTTACTTTTCATGTTGATCTTGATGCTTATGCAACTATCACTTGAGTAAAATGTGCACAACTCTTACATCTAACTGAGCATTTCTACACTGTGGTATTCCTATTTTTACTTGTGTAAAGTTCAAATACTTCTCTCAACACAATGCACTGCCACACGCACACCTTTCTGTTTGGTTGTTTTTGGAGGGAATCAGAGTATCACTGTGTGTGTTGCCAGGAAAATGAAGTCCCTGTGAAGTTAAAGTCAAGCTCTGGAGTCTTGATCAGTAATTTTCTTGTTCTTATTTCTGCTGCCACAGTCCAAACCTGTAGCGTTTGCAGTAAAGACGAACGTGAGTTACTGTGGAGCTCTAGATGAGGACTGTCCTGTCCAAGGAGCTGCAGTCAATTTTGATGCCAAAGACTTCCTGCACATCAAAGAAGTGAGTGTATATCTGTTGTTATCGAAGCCCCCCTCTCTTACATTAAAATAAAGCAGATACAGTGCCTTGCAAAAGTAGCCTATTCATACCCCTTGAACTTTTCCACATTTTGTTACGTTACAACCACAAACTAAAATGTATTTTATTGGGATTTTGCGTGATAGACCAACACAAAGTGGTGTATCATTGTGAAGTGGAAGGGAAATGATACATGGTATTAAGATTTTTGCCCACTCTTCTTTGTAGAATAGCTCTAGTTGAGTCAGATTGGATTTGGAGCATCTGTGAACAGCAGTTTTCAAGTCTTGCCACAGATTCCCAGTAGGATTTAGGTCTGGACTTGGACTGGGCCGTTCTAACACATGGATCTGCTTTGATCTAAACCTTTCCTTTGTAGATATGGCTGAATGTTTAGGGTCGTTGTCCTGCTGGAAGGTGAACCCCCGTCCAAGTTTCAAGTTTTTCTGCCTCTACGGGCCCAGAACGGCCCTGTAAGAACGGCCCAGTCAAAGTCCTAAAGACCTAAATCTTAGTGAGAATCTGTGGCAAACTGCTGTTCACAGACGCTCTCCATCCAACCTGACTCAACTAGAGCTATTCTGCAAAGAAGAACGGGCAAAAATGTCAGTCTGTAGATGTGCAACGCTGGTAGAGACACACCCCAAAAGACTCGCCACACTTTTTAGATTTTTATTTGTAAAAAAAAAATTTCAACACAATGGATCATTTCCCTTTCACTTCACAATTATACACCACTTTGTGTTGGTCTATCACGCGAAATCCCAATAAAATACATTTAAGTTTGTGGTTGTAATGTGACAAAATATGGAAAAGTTCAAGGGGTATGAATACTTTTGCAAGGCACTGTATATGTGACATGGTACTGTTGTTGCACTGAACTTCACAGAAGTACAACAATGACTGGTGGATCGGCCGGCTAGTTAAGGAGGGGGCGGACATCACCTTCATCCCCAGCCCCCTCCGACTGGAGGCGATGAGACTCAAACAGGAGCAGAAACAGAGGTCAGCTAATAATTTTAAACAAAAGCTTCCTTGACAACCTATTTCCGTAATATAAGTCTGAGAAATTTGAGTTTTTGTTGTGTGTGTGCAGGAAAACAGGGGGTAACTCCTCGAGTTTAGGCGACATGGTGACTGGGAACTGGAGGACCACACCACCATCTGCAGGTGAATGTAAGTATTACAAAACTCCCTCTTGTGCTGAAAGAAAAGCAAACTTCCGTCTTTTTTTCCTTCACTGATTGATATTTTCTTGTTTTCACAAGCCAAACAGAAGCAAAAACAGGTAGGTTTCTGACAATTTGACAATGCAGAATTTGTCCATAATACATAGATTTTAAAATCCTGAACAGACTTAGACAGGAGTAACATTATCAAGGTATCTATAGGAGAGATCTTGTAACTTAATTCCCATTTTCTTTATGTAAAGTAGTGTGGGAACTTAAAATTATTACTCATTACTGCCTACATAAGCAAGCAACTTGGTACATTTTTAACAAAAACTTTAACTTCAATAATTTTTCAACAGGTAGCCTAAGTACCAATGGTAATAAATATTTTTAGGTCTTATTACACCTGCTGTTTATTTGTTTTTTTGTTTTGTTTTAGACTTTATAACATTTTGATTGAGAGAAAAATAGAGTAAGAATTTCAAATATCGTTATGTTATGTGGTATCAAAACCATCTTAAAAAGTCTTATTCACATTAACTTTGTTTTGCAAAATGTTTTGCAAATCTCAGCATTTCTCACCCCTGTTCCCTCTGTTCTCCTATCGTCCTCCCCTGTTTCTGGCAGGAACACGTCCCTCCCTATGACGTGGTGCCCTCTATGAGGCCAGTGGTCCTCGTGGGACCATCGCTGAAGGGCTACGAGGTCAGCCTCTCCCCCATTTCACCTCCAAAAGACAAAACAACTGCCACCTACTACACCCTTCCCTCTCAAAACTGCCCATGCATTGCTGCATCTGTTGTTAGGTGCCCGTCTAGGAATGGGAGTCAATTTTATTGGCCAACTACTGTATGTTTAAAGTTACCGCAAACTTGATTAGTGCTTCTGCAGGAAGAGATGTGATTCTGTTTTTTTTAAGTTAAAGAAAACGACGGTGTGCTAATAACAGAGGTTTCTCACAGCCAACTGCATACTGGACTACGATGAGTCCCCCAGTCACACGAAATTAAAACACTACAGAGCAGCTCCACCAAGTTCAAACTAAAACAAAAGTTATCTGTGCTGAAGAACTGGCGCCTGGATCCAAATGTCAATACACAAGTCCACAAAGGTAGCACAAGGTTTTCCCCTAAACTCTTGGCAGGGGGAATGCAATAACCTCCAGCAGCGTTACAGTGGTGACAAAAAGACAAGTACAAGTCTGTCATTTATAATTCATATCAAAGGGAGCAGTACGTTACTGTTGTCTAAATGCAGGTAGGCTACTAAAAAAATCACAACACATGCAGGAAGCAGTGTATTTGTATCACTGTCATTTTACAATTTATTTAGTGAAAAAAATAAATACAACTCACCAATCGTTGCTCCAACTTGTTTTGCTTCCACTTCTCTTGGAATATGAGCTGCAAGCAAACATCCTTTTACTCTCCCACATGGGGAATGAAGGATGCTCCACAAGTAGCCTCCATGTTTCACCTGTGATGATCCTGAACTGGGGGGAGAGACGCACAGGTGGCAGCGCGTGCTGAATGGACGTGTTTGTCTCATGTTGTTCGTTTCCTCTCAACATAAAAACTAAACTAAGTACTGAATCAAACCATTAGCCTGTTGAGATGGACTCGGCGCCATCATGTCGCCAAAAAGTTTAGTTTTGAGGCTCCACCGTCGCTGTCATCACGGCGGCTCCAAACTAGTCCCAGGTAGACGAGTCCGTGGGAAGAGACGGTAGCTATGCGACACGCCGCCGGTAGCTAGGCTACAAGCCGCCGGTAGCTAGGCGACATGCCGCCGGTAGCTAGGCTACATGCCGCCGGTAGCTAGGCTAACATGCCTCTGGTTCAACACCTGTGGAAAGGAACAAGGAATACCAGAATAAACATGGCGGACCGGGACAGGCGTTCAAACTGGCATTAAAAATGCATTTTAATCTTTGTTTTACCGTTGACGGCGTGGTTTTGCGAGGCTGCAGATTGTTGTTTATGTCAAAAGACTGATTCTCGGAGAAGTCGCGGACTCGCGTGAGAGCTCCGAAATGACGTAGGCTATGACGTCGGAAAAATCCGACTTCCGTCTTGTCTTGAACGCAGCACCTACAGCAAAGACGGTATTCCATTTATTCAATATCTTTGCCTACAGCAAATCAGCTTGGTGCATTTTTATTTACACTAGGCTAACGTTTTATGAATGAGTTATTTTTTTTTTTTAGAATGTAACAAACACCACAAATAGCCTATTGTCATATTTTTCAACAAAAAAACCCAACAAAATTCAAAGTTCTCTTCCTCTCCCATTAATCATATCACAGCCGTCACAGCCCATCCGATTTACCTGGTGGCCGTTATATTTTGTGGAAATTTATCAGTTTTACTCTTCATTTACAGTTTGTTTTGTTTCTAGATGTTTACAGTTTTGCATGTTGTTTTGAATCTATGTGCACTGTCTGTTATGTTTTTTTTTAATAACAGTAGGTTTCTTATCCCTCCCCCCACCTAGGTGACGGATATGATGCAGAAAGCGCTTTTTGACTTCCTGAAACACAGATTTGAGGGACGGTCAGTATTAAAAAAAAGATAGCAGAATAACTCCTGTAGTTGAGGAAAGCCAGGTCTGAATATTTGTCTCTGTGTATTTTTGTTCGCAGAATCTCAATCACCCGTGTAACTGCCGACCTGTCTTTAGCCAAAAGATCTGTCCTCAACAAAAGACCCATCATGGAAAGATCCAACACCCGCTCCAGCCTAGGTAATGTCAGTGTAAGGATTTTGGAGCATTTAACGTTGTGAGGTGACTGTATACTCATGGGCCACTCTGGACAACAATGGTCTGATGTGTAACCTACTTTTGCCACAACTGTCCTGTAGTAAACTGTATAAACAGCTTCATCTGTGCTGGCTGGCTCAACTGTGTCATCAGATCTGAACTCAATTCCAGACAGGAAGCCCCACAGCAGGTCTTTGTTCTTGCATAAGCAATGAGTTAAAACATAGGAAATGTGTTGTCTCTGTGCAGCGGAGGTTCAGAGTGAGATTGAGAGGATATTTGAGCTCGCTAAAACCCTGCAGCTTGTCGTTCTGGACGCAGACACCATCAACCATCCTGCACAGCTCGCCAAAACTTCCCTTGCACCCATCATTGTCTACGTTAAAGTTTCCTCACCAAAGGTACAGTAGGTTATCTCCATGATGAACTGATGGGTTTCAGGCCTCTCGTCCCCATCTGCATTGATCTGTAACGCTGCCTCTCTTTTGTTTCCTTCAGGTGCTCCAGAGGCTGATCAAATCACGGGGGAAGTCTCAGAGCAAGCACCTGAATGTGCAGATGATGGCTGCAGACAAACTCTCTCAGTGTCCCCCTGTGAGTGGATTCTTCCCACTGTTATAAAGCTTCTGTTCGCTCCTCCTAATCAACCTGCAAGCTGTAAAATCTGAACACTTTATAGGCAGAAGTTGTAATTACAAGGTGAAAACATAAAAAAAGGTAATAAATTGCATTCAATTGACAGGATTGGCTAAGTAGAGTAGTAGTTGCAGGAGATAATGCAAACAGATTGTTTATTGTTTATTGTTTATTTGCACAATTATAAAGACAACAATAAAAAACAAATAACAAAATGAAGAAAATACATGTGCGGGTGAGGTGGAAACCCATTACGGGCTTATGTTTAAACCTCACCTATAAAAATAATTGCACAAATAGCAAAACATAACGAAACAAAACAAAAACTTAATATATCTTGATAAGCATTAAAAACAAGAAATACAAAATAAAATGAGAAAAAAAATATATATATATAAAAATCATACACAATTAAGAAGAAAAACAACAACAAAAAACACAGTACATGTAGCTCCAATGGTATGAAATGTTACATACTTCCTCTCTCCTAAATGGATGTGGTTGTGTTTGCTTCTTTATACAACAAAACATATCAACAATACATAACAAGTAGATACAGTTTGAATTTGCCCCTTATTTTGCCATTCGTTTTTATCTGCTGATTTAAATCCGAGAGACCCAGAGTAAAATAAAAACAATCTAATAGCCTGTTTCCAGTTAAATTATAATGCAAAGGTTATTTCACATTAATGTTTAATTGGTGGTTCCACATGGACTAGAGCTGATCGACTGATCTGTTTGGAGAATTAGTCGCTGAGACAGACACAGGTCACAAATTGAAAAAATCTCACGATCTGATTATTTGAAGAAAAAAAAATTGATGTCTACATTTTTAGAAGATCTGTGGCTTTTAAATATTTGTATCGGTGACACAGAGGCACAGGAATTAATCACATTCACAGGACGGAGTTTGAGAAACTCATACATGTGTTTCACCTTTCTCATCTGTCTTTGAATTGTATTGAATTGAATACTGTCATTTCTACCAAGGTACAAACGAAATTCAAATAAGAGAGAGAGACAGTGGTAGTTCTGTACCTGGTGGTGGTGTTTGGTTCCTGTGTGTCTGCGTTAATGATATATAGCGATAAAAGTGCTGTTTTAGCGATGGGTCAACAGCAGCCATGCAGCAGATGTGCACCCAAGGACACAGTAAAAGGTTAATCCAGCTGTGCACTAGCAACATGGCTGTAGGAATACTAACATCTATCTGTCCATTTGATTATACATAGTGATCATTTATCTGAAGTAAAGTCTCGCAGCCTTTCCGTTTTGTTGATTCGTTCCTTGTTGTTTGCTTGTAGGATATGTTTGATGTCATTTTGGATGAGAACCAGCTGGAGGATGCTTGTGAGCATTTGGCTGAGTACCTGGAGATCTACTGGCGTGCCACTCACCTCCCAGGAAACACTCCCCTTAATCCCTTATTGGAGCAGAGTCTGATGACCCCTCCTTCTGCCATCTCTAGCCTACAGGTGAGTTGATCTTCATCTGTCTTTGAAAAGCAAAGAGAAAGCATGTTTAATACTGTTTTTTAGTTTTAGTTTTTATTATGGATCCCCATTAGTCCTTACCTTGGTAAGGACTATTCTTCCTGGGGTCCGACTGTGTCAATACTGTTTAAGACTCTGAAGTAGGAATCCTGTTTTGAACATGTTGTCACTGTCCTTATACCAGCTCTTCCCATCTCAGATTCTCACTCCTATGTTTTTATTTGATTGTCTCCGGTTGTCTTGTCTGTCCTCTCACTCATCCATGCTTAACATTTTTGCAGTTTTCTGAAACACAGGAATTAATTGAATGATCGCTTACAAAATGGGGTGAGTAGTAGGGTTTATCTATATACATTTGCACTCTCAACCCCAACAGTCCCCTCTTACACATGTACCGACACCTGAACATGACTCAGCGGCTGAGACAGCGAATGAACAGCATTTTATTAGCTCAGTTCTCAGCACAGAAAAGACGCCGTGTGTTTTTACCTTATTGCATCCTGCCTCCTTTTCCTTTAGTTGATGGTCTCAGGTGAATCAACGCTGCTCCACAAGCTTTTCTGGGAGAAAAATTCACAAAGCACTTGAGCCCAGGCTTCAATTTTTTACCAGAATTGAGAACACTATGTCTGAAAATGTAAAAACATGTGTATGAATCGTGTAAGTCTTGCCATTGTTCTCGATTTTCTTTCTATTTATTTTCCCAAGCATGCTTTGTGAATGGCTGCCCCCCCACTCACAGTGGCACAATGCTATTTTTGAATGACTTGAGTGCTAATTGAAGGCATATGATTGATGCTTAAATAATAAATTCACTGGAAATAAATGCAAATTAACACAATAAACTGAGACCATAACACTTGTACAGTAACAGTTCATGTTCGAGAGTAACCCCCTGACCATCCATTCAAGTGTCTCACTTGCATTTCCTTTGTTCGGTGTTTAAAGTATTAATCTATATATACACACACACACGGATGAAACACTGTAAACACTTCACGGAAAAAGGACTTTGATGGGACTTAAAAACACTGCAAACACTGCTGCGCTAACTGCACGCCGGTGATCAACTATTGGTTATTAACTAAGACTGTGGAGAGTTGTTCTCAGATTTCTAAAAGTTTGGACAAATTACAGACACTTCAAATATCAACAAAATATTTAATGAGCCCATAATTTTGTAAAAAGATAAAAGAGATTGTATCAGTATTATTCACATCCACGGATCCTGAGTGGGATAGATGGTGCACACATAAACACTTCTACTATTACAGCTGACAAAAGCTGCTCACTGGCATCACAAAGGACTGTGTGGTTTAGTTGCAGTGTTTGTAATTATCACAGCTATTTAAAGGAGAATTCCGGTTATTTTCTCAGTAACGCTCTACAGCTCTAGGTCATCGAGTGCGACCACAGGAAAAAATCGGAGAAAATTATGTGCAGACCGGACCGAGCTCTCCTCCTGCTAGCTGCACTACACTGCAGTTAAACAGTGAAGCAATGGTAATAACCGTGACTTTGGCCTCTATATAATGCTCACTGCAAAGGCTTTGCAACATCCACCAGTTCCTTACCACACAACACTGAGTGTGCATAACTGTTTTTATCACATACCTTTGTTTACTCTAGCTTCCACCTCATAGTCGACTGTCGAGCTTGGGACTGTTTCCATATCAACAAAGACAAAAACACAAGGAAAACATGGATTTAGGAGGAAAAAAAAGATTTTGGATGGGGAAAAGAAAGCAGTTGTATTCATATTGATGCTTTTTTCTCCATCCAAAATATTTTTTCCCTCCTAAATCCATGTGTGGTAAAGAACCGGTGGATGTTGCAAAGCTTGATATTATTTTGAGCGTTATATAGAAGGCAAAGTCGTGGTTAGAAGAACTGCCCCCATTACTTCGCTGTTTAACTGCAGTGTAGCGCGGCTAGCAGGAGGAGAGCTAGGTCTGGTCTGCACATATTTTTTCTCAAGATTTTTTCCTATGGTCGCACTCGGGGACCTAGAGCTGTAGAGCGTTACTTGGCCAGAAAATGGCCGGAATTCTCCTTTAACAGTTGTATTTACACTTCTTTAAAACAATTCCAACGTGCCCATATTGAGGTTGAAACAGTCGCTGGTCTGTGTACAACATGCACATGAGGAGGATTGTGCATGTTGTCTCCTCTGCTGTACTTTGCTAACACGGTAGATATAGAAGTTAGAAGTGTCTTTGTGGTTCAGGAGGGACAAAAACAGTAACCAATAACGTTTCAATGCACATTTGGGCATTTGAGTTGAGTTGTTTTAAAATAAGATTTGAACCTGCAAAATCCTTCCTGGTGTAGTGTTTGCTTTGTTTTGTCCACTCTGTGTGTTTGTGGTAGAGAAAATGTGTGGAGAGAGGAATAAATAATCACAGAAAATGCGAAGCTATACTTTCAGACATGATCCTGGGGTCAGTGTTTCTTTTGGACGTTGGATTGTCTTCTGGTTAATGTGAATTAAATAACAAAAAAAGATTGGTTTATTTGATTTTCATTTTGAAATACCAAAAAATAGAGCAATTAACTAAATTTCAAAAACAGTTAGATTTTCATGTCGTTGTCACAAGACAACAGAAACTAAAAAGAAGACCAAAAACAACAGGGTTTTTTTCATATTCTGACACCAGAAGTCGTCATTTTTAAAGCAAAGGGGAGATATAGCAGTTTCATACCTTAGTTATGACTTTTCCCACCTCGAACTCCAGATATGTTGGGGACTCCCATCAAGCTTCTGCCACACAACTTGTTGCAGGAAATCCCCTTCTGCCCCCACTTTTGTGTGATACTGTAAAAAAAAAGACAACATCTGGTGTCAAAATATGAAAAAAAAACTGTGTTTTTGGTCTGTTTTTTTCCATTTCTGTTGTCTAGAAATTTTACTTTTTGTTATATTAAATACAACATTAAAATCTAAGTGTTTTTAAAATTTAGTTAATTGCTCTTTGACACTCAAAAAGAAGAACGCTTTGTGTTTCACTTTATTTCAAAATGAAAATCAAATAAACCAATTGTTTTCTGTTTTTTAAATTCCTATTCATCAAAATAAAATACAATGACCAAAAGATACACTGACCATCCTGGTTTCTGAGTTTTCTTTTGACTTGTGTTTGTTTGTTTCTGTTTTTACCCTCCATGGCGACTCAAAAATCGTCCAGAACCAGAACAAGAACCAGCCACAGCCTCACGAGGCGTTGGGCTTGGAGGGTGACGAGGAGGAAGAGGCGGGTGAGGAGGCCCACTCCCCCTTGGAGCAGGACAGTCTTATGCCGTCCGACGAGGCCAGTGACTCCCTGTCTCGTGGCCGCAGGGGGAGTCCATGCCAAAGGGGGGGCGAGGAGGAGGAGGAGGAGGAGGAAGAGGAAGAGGAGGAAGAAGAGGAGGAGGAGGAGGATGAGTACGCCTCCCCCTGCCATGCTCGCACATACAGGGACATGTACCCGGCTCACCGTGGGCACACAGGCAGTGCCCACAGTGCCAACGGGCACGAGTCACAGGACAGGCTGCTCCAACGCGAAGCTCAGCAAGGTCACAACCAGAGGAACAACCGCCAGCGCAGCCGCCCCTGGCCCCGAGACAACTACTGAGGAACAAGGCCCCCAACCGCCCCAGCCCCTCCCCTCAGCCTCCGGACTGTCCCAACAACAACAACAACAACAACAACACAACATTTAGCGACGAGTAAAACATTCCCTGAATCAACTCAGACTCTTTAGCGTCAATCAGACACAGATGCCCAAGTTTATTAAAGGGGTAGTTCAACATTTTGGCAAATTGGCCCATTGCAATAATCCCTATGGTCATAGCAGTAGGTTCGTTACCTTTCATTGTCAGTGCAAGCTATTTTTAGAACGGCAGAGCAGAGCCGTGAGCTGCTCAGAGCTACGCTACGTAGGCTCATGGGATTTCTTGGTTTCCCTCATCAAACTCATCAAATACACAATCCAACAACTCCAAAACGCTCTGGTGGACAAGTTGTGACCTGCACATTCACCACACTATGAGATAATAACAGAACGTTACCAGACAGAGTTGTTTTAGAGGTAAATGCAGAGACTGTTTGCTGGAAAACTGCCCCTGACAGGAACGCGCATCAGCGGTTTTGCATGAATTTACCTCTAAAACAACGCCGTCTCATAACGTCCCGTTATTATCTCATAGTGTGGTGAATGTGCAGGTCACAACTTGTCCACCAGAGAGTTTTGTAGTTGTTGGATTGTGTATTTGATGAGTTTGATGAGGGAAACCAAGAAATCCCGTTAGCCTCCGTAGTGTAGCTCTGAGCAGCTCACACCTCTGCTCCGCCATTCTAAAAATAGCTTGCACCGACAATTAAAGGTAATGAACCTACTACTATGACTATAGGGATTATGGCAATGGGCCAGTTTGCCAGAATGTTGAACTATCCCTTTAAGAAAACCACTGTAGGTATTATTGACATTTTCAATCTCTCTCTTCCAGACTCCCAGTTTTAATTTATTCGAACCGAGAGTATGTTAACGACCTCTCCAGGGTCAAATCATTCAGATGGTCAAGTCAACAGGGCTACTCACCTCTGCAATGAAAAGGTTTCAGGCTACCAGCTGTACGCAAACTCAAACTTTAGCTGCTTTGCCTAAGGTTTCTCTATCGTAGGATGTCTCATATACTGGCCTTAAAATTCCTAAGACTTTTAACTATCTTTACTATTGCATGTACGAGTATAATTATTTTAAGACTATTTGCACATTAACGTCAGAACAGTAACTGAATGATCTTTACAGATAAACTAATGTAGGAATGTCTACTGTTGAATCAATTTATGAGGAATAGTAATGCATTTGATTACAATGTATATACTGAATGGGCACCTGGTTTTGTTTCATTGCTCAGTTAATTTATTGATTTGTTTGTTTGTTTGTTTGGGTTTTTGTTAATATGGACTTGTTTGCTGTTTCAGAGAGGTGTTGCAATCCGTGTGTTGTCAGTTTTTTAAACTCTGAAGACGGTGAATGGCGTTTGGGAGACACACATACAGTTTATCATTCTGTAAAACGCTCACAGTTGTAAGTATGAAGCTGCAGTACGGCGTCAGTGTCACTTGTCTTTGCTGTTGCACAATCACTCTGAACACCTCTGAAAAAAAGCTTAACACACAAACACACACACAAAAAAAAATAGGCACAGAGAATGTAAACACAACTAAGAAAGGGAATGTTGTCTTTTAAAGGATGAGTTGACTATTTGCCAAACTTGCTTGTTTACATCGAGTCATTCACATATTTCAAGCACACGACGACGCTGCAACAGCCGCAGCCAACCAGGCTTCAGAGAATGTAAGCTCTTGCATGCCTTTTTGCACCTCCGACCCAACCGATCGCCCTGTAAAATTCGATTGTAGCACGTTACTGATTGTAGCATCCACAGTTTCTACACCCCAAAAAATCCACCCCTCAATCCCTCCCTTCTTTGTTTTGAGTCTAGCTAAACGTTTTGTGTACTGCAGTTTTAACGCTGGTTTCTAACCTCAGGTGTAAAAGTCCTACACGCTCATCGTCGTCTCCCTCACCTCTCACTTTTAAAAAGTAATGTGTCGTGCTCCCGAAGAGCTCGTAGCACCCATGATGACACACGATTGTCATTCTGTTCCTGCACCATTTTTAAAGTCCATGAGCCGACGGATGACGAGTTGGGGACGTTGATGCCGACGAGCAGCGAACCTGCTTTTCTGTTTCTGTTCAACACAACAGGGTCGATTAACTGTCACACAGCCTGCTTTAGGAGTTAACTGGTTTACTGCTTCCATGTCTCACAGGTATCTCTATCTAGTGTTCTGTATATTTTGAAGAGATTAAAAAAAAAAAAAAAAAATCAGCATGATTGAAAAAAAAAAAGAAGAAAAAAAATCTATGCAAGTGTTGCATGAAATCTGATTGTTTCTTTTTACAGTTAAGTATTTTAGTAAATGCATTGATTCTGATTCTCCTCGTTGTCTTGTAGTGATAGTCTTGTCTCTGAGGCTACTCACTCCTCACACCACTAACAACACTGTTACTAAAAAATAAGAACGCATCAGTTTATTTATCCACTAACCTCGATATTGGGGATATTTTTTCCACAATATTGGGTGGACACTCTATGACGCACTTTTGAATATCACTCACTAAAAACTTGCCCCAGATCAGGCCTAAGTTTTTTTTCCTGCTTTATTTTGTTTATTTTGTTTTTTTATTTGTTATCAAAATGAATGAGTGAATTACAAAAACCCTGCATGTCTTAGTTCACCGATTTGCTATTTTTCGTTATATTTTGGCAGAGTATGTTTTTCAAAGCGGACCAATTTAGCAACTGATAACAGCAGTTGAGGTTTTTCAATTTATGAAGCACAATTTTTACAAGGGTTATAATTTAGTTTCCTGTCTTTATTCTGTATGCAATACTAAGCCTAACATTGAAAAGAACTTTAAACGCCTTAGACCATCTGAACTTCCTCTTTTGTGTGAGTAGAAAAAAAAAAAAAAAAATTGCACTACTTTTTTTTGGGATGGTTGCTTTGTAATGCAATAACTGCACTAAATATAACAATGTACCCACCAGACTACCACAGCGTGCTAGCGTGACCCATCACGCCTCTTCCCTCTATTTATCAGAAGAGACAGCAAATGTGTAAAAAGTGAGACATTTCCTGCCTGATGCTGTATAGAATGCTTTCTATTTGAAAATAGATTTACAATGCTGAGTAAAATATGACTAAAACAAAAATAAACATGACATTTTATGTACTTTTAACTGTTTGGGTCGTTTTTGTGTTTAACAGTAATACCGTACACTTGATTATAATAAAAACTATTTTTATTGTAGATCCAGTCTAGGCCGAAATATCATATAAGTTAACACACTGTTGGCTTTAAGTGAAATATCCTGATAAATAACACTGATCGGATGAATTACTACTTCAACTTGATTCAAACAAGTAATCTCTGGATAAATTATAATAACTGTTTATGACCAAATACACAGAGACTGCCAGTGTAAAAGATGGGGGGTAAAATCACAACCGTCCTCCTGTATAAAACGGTATTAAGACATTTTAAGTGTTTCGTGCTCACATCAAGGAGTTGAGTGATAAAACATGACTTAAGACACGATGTCTATTAGTAAATTAGTTATTTGTAAATTTGGCCTCACAAAGGTCAACATGTAATATTCAGGCACAAATGCATAAATGTGCAGGAGCAATGTGGAGACTTGATAATAAAAATTCTTACATGACTTGATTATGAAATAATTTTAAAAGTCCAGTGGGTAATAATTGGCAAAATATATGAATATACTTGTATAATCAATAAAATTTGTTTGGTTTCTGTATAGCCTTATATTTATTCTTTTACAAAGAGCAAGAGCCTTGCTTTAGAGTGTCACCATCTTGCGCCGCCATGTTTGTACAGCAGGCCAAACAGAAAAGCCAGGCAGCGGGAGAGCATGTTTCTCTTTCATAAATAAACCAACAAAGAAGGAGGAGGAAACAGCAGACGTATCGTAAAATGGTTTAGATCTTCACCTCATCGCTCCATGCTCCTGAAATACTCCCAGTCGTGGTAAACACGTTGTTTTGTCCTACGAGGCCACCGTCACTTTGCCGACGGGAGGGGTGAGTGCGATCGAGTGAGCGCTGCAACCTAGAATCTGAACGCTAGATATCATGGTTTTCCCCCAATTTTACACACTGGACCTTTAAGAAACATGGTTATTATTAGACTGGCTAACTTTCAGTGTTTAATTTATGTCTTTATTGACAGCTAAATTTCTTCGTCTTGAATCTGTAATTTTGCAGTAAAAAAAAAAAAAAAATCAAAAACCTGCCTCTGTTATTCACACATGATGAGGGTTAAGGGAAAACATTCAGACACTTACGAGACGGTTTTCACTCAAGTTTGCTGTATTGACATAATACAAATGTTTATATTTAAAACAATGAATTTGCGATTTAGCCATAGCTCATGTATCTGAAGTGAAAATAGTCGCCCTAACTTTTGGCATTGGTCTCTTTAAACAGTCGGGAAACTCAAATGGTAAATGCGTAATAAAAACTCACAATATCGTACTCGCTACTCACCGACACGCACATCTTGGCTGGTGTCTATCACACGTAGAGCAGCATCTTTACAGTGCAGCTCAGCAGTGTCCTGCTTAGTGATCTGGACCTGCGCTCTGCGTCCACAGAAGCAGAACAAAATATCTACTGCTGAGTCCACATTTACACATTTTTCAGCCAAGTAAACAAAATCAAATTCACAGACGGCGATGAAAAGTGTTCACGTGTGCGCCATCTCATAAAGAGAGTGCTGTGAAAATGTCCACACCAGTTAATGCGTCCCTTTTAAAAAGGACAAAAACAGACCGACAGGATGGGGGAGGCGAGGTGAAAAACAACTGAAGACATGGGAAGAAGTGATTTCTACACCATAAATCAATTGTAAAACAGAGAAATCGGACACTGTGTACAGAATATGCAACGAGTCCCTCAGGCGAAGATGGTCTCCTCGCGTCTCTTCTTGGTCAGGATGGTTCCGGGTTTGTGCTGAGCGTCCGGGTGGTTGGCCAGCTCCGGGGGGCAGGTGGAGACCGGGCTCTCCAGGATGGCCTGCTTCAGGTCGTAGAACACGGCCGAGTCCTCTTTGGTGAGGAAAGTCATGGCCACACCACTCTTACCAGCACGACCGGTACGACCAATACGATGGATGTAGTCTGCAGGAGGAGGAGGAGGAGGAGGAGGAGGAGGAGGACTTTGTATTATACATTCTGAGTTATTTGTTCTTCACAGCACTATTTGAAATGTATAGATATCAAAAAACTTTAATTGTTGGTGCAAGCTGTTTTTAGAATGGCGGAGCAGAGCCGTGAGCTGCTCAGAGCTACACTATGGAGTCTAAAGGGATTTCTTGGTTTCCCTCATCAAACTCATCAAATACATAACCCAACAACTCCAAAACGCTCTGGTGGACAAGTTGTGACCTGCACATTCACCACGCTATGAGATAATAACAGAACATTACCAGACAGAGTTGTTTTAGAGGTAAATGCAGAGACTGCTTGCTGAAAAACTGCCCCTGGTAGGAAGGTGCATCAGCAGTTTTGCACAAATTAACCTCTAAAACAACTCTGTCTTGTAATGCTCTGTTATTATCTGTCCACCAGAGTGCTTTGGAGTTGTTGGATTGTGTATTTGATGAGTTTGATGAGAGAAACCAAGAAATCCCATGAGCCTCCGTAGCGTAGCTCTGAGCAGCTCACGGCTCTGTTCCGCCGTTCTAAAAATAGCTTGCACCAACAATTAAAGGTAACAAACCTACTGCTATGACTATAGGGATTATGGCAATGGGCCAATTTGCCAAAATGTTAAACTATCCCTTTAAATGTATAGCTATCAAAAAGGTTTAAGGAAAATACAAGAAATAAAGAAGAAAATCTGCGCTTTAAGGAAACCATGTGCATCGAGTGAGGCCTCTTACCTTCGATGTTCTTGGCCATGTCGTAGTTGAGGACCATCGATACGTCCTGGATATCAATACCTCGACCAGCAACGTCTGTGGCCACCAGGATGTCTTTGGCTCCCGCCTTGAGGTTGGAGAGAGCAAACTCTCTCTGTTCCTGGCCTTTGCCACCGTGAAGCGTACAGGCATTGTACTGGAGGAGAAGGAGGAGGAAGAGGAGACAGTTCAGGCTCAATTATGACGTATATTTTTAATGTTAAGGTAAATCAACACTGAGGCATTTCTCCAGAGTAGTATAGGAATATTGGTCTGGTCTAGTCTGCTGTGTCTTACCCCCATCTTCTCCAGAGACTTGGCCAGCACATCGCAACCCTTCTTCTGGTTGACAAAGATGATGATCGGAGGCTCGAAGCCGTGCGACAACACCTCCAGCAGCTTCTTCCTGCACCACACAAAACCAACAAACTCTCTCAGTATACGACACCTCAGCAGAAACAAAAGGAAGACGTTGCAGCGTTTACGGTTTGTTTGTGTCTGTCTCACCTCTTCTCTCCCTCGGACATGAGTAGCACCTTCTGTTCGACCCTCTCGTGAGGTTTGCCTGCAGAGCCGATGTACACCACAGCTGGACGCCTCAAATAGCTCCTGGCCAGTCTCTCCACAGCTGGAGGCATAGTAGCTGTGAACATGACCGTCTGCAAGGCGAGGAAAGGAAAAACATCAAAGCGTGAGCACTTGTCACCTGCAGCCGAGTCTCATCTATAAAGACATTTTTATTAAACGTACTTGTCTGTATTTGTTTTTTCCTGATTCAAAGTTCATCATCATTTTCTCGGGGTCCTCTGCTTCGTCCGTGTCTGGTTTCTGATTGGTCACGGGGATGTACTCCAGGATCTTCTGGACATCAGGCTCGAAGCCCATGTCAATCATACGATCGGCCTCATCCAGGACCACGTAGGTGCAGCGTCCCAGGACCAGGTAGCGGTTCTCCAACACGTCAATCAGACGACCAGGGGTGGCGATCACAATCTGATAGATGAGAAACACAAACACACAGTCGGTGGTGAACATGTGTTTTTATCTTAATGGCAATGTAAATGCATCAAGGTCTATAAGCTTAAAGGGAAATTCTGCAAGTTTGGTTGCTTATTTGCTGTTTTTCTAACCCTCCTCATGGCCATGTGCATTTGTTTACAACGACACCATCATATACGATGTTACAATGTGTATATTTGTGTAGTTTCATCTGTCATAAACAAGAGATTAGGGCTTATTAGGCCTTTGTGAGGCAGAGAGCCTCCGTTCTCCCTCATTACAAGTTACATGTCATTCATTAAACCATCACAATGACTCCAAAGTTGTTTAATTAAGGTAAGAATGTAGCATAATTAAGCTGAAAATCCTGCATAATTAAGACATATATGCACATTTTGTTAAGTCTGTACATTAAAAAGTATGTCAAATTATGTGTCAGTGGTTCCTGTCTGCACTATAACTTTGACTTAATCGCTTCTGATCCTGAAGAAAACTTGTAAATGTCAAAATAAACATCTCACCTCACAGCCCATCCTGAGACGGAAGCCCTGGTCCTCTCTGGAGATTCCTCCAATCACAGCCACCGTACGGATGCCGAGAGGTTTACCAAACTTTATGGTCTCCTCTTCGATCTGCTGCGCCAACTCACGAGTCGGGGCCAAGATCACAGCGTAAGGTCCCTGGTCGGAGTCTTCGATCCTGCCCGGCGGAGAAAGAGAGAGAGAGAAAAAAAAGGTCAAAACAACCGAGCAATGACGTCATCAGTGGGTTTGACTTGAGTTTAGTGAGTCACAGGTGTTTTTACCTGTCGATCTTCGGCAGGGTCGTGATCCAGACGAGCAGTGGAATGAGGAAAGCAGCCGTTTTACCGCTACCCGTCTCAGCCACACCGATGATGTCACGGTTCTGTAAGCCAATAGGAATGGCCTGCCTCTGAATAGGTGTTGGATCCTGGATTTGAAGATTAAAAACAGATCATTAAGAGTTTCAGTGTGCACATAAATAACCGAGTTTCCATAACTCAAGTTACCGCTCTGTATCGAAACATCAAAACTGTAACTGCGATCTGACCTTGTAGCCACATTTGTCGATGACCTCCAGGATGTGTGCAGGAAGCGGGTACTCCTTCCAGTTCCTGATGGGGTTCGGGATTTTCCCTCCCTTGGTGGTGATGCTGTAGTCCTCTCTGAAGATTCGCCAGTCTCTGTCCGTCATCTCGTCCAGTTTCTTCTGGGACCAGTGTCTGTCGTCCCAGCGCTGCTTGGCCTCCTTTTTACGCATCTTCTTCAGCCTCGTCCTGAACGGGAGCAGATAATAAAAAGATTAGATGACGTTGCTCCTTTAAATCCACAAGACGGAGCCGATCACTTCGATGCTTTTACTCACTCTTCCTGCTCCTTCTCCTCCAGCGTGCGCCTTTTCTCCATGAGGTCACCGTAGAACCGCGACTGTTCTCTTTTCTGCTGCTTCAAGTCGATGCCGGCGATGAAGCCTCGTCCGTACAGCTGCACCTGATGCTTCTCTTTGTAACTGGAAAGACACATCATCATTGTTTAGACTGTGCTGCTGCACAAAAAACAAAAGCTGCTTCGGTTCAAGAGACACGTTTTCAACTCACATTGGGTTGTAGTCGACCGACGTGTCCTCAGACGCATCCCACTCAAACACAAACTTCCTGTCGTTCAGGTGACGAGTTCTACGACGTTTTTTGATCCCACCGAGGTAACGCTCCTGCAAACATTACATATTTACTCAATTAGCACAATACAAACCAGAGAAAGACGTTTAGAGGTTCACTACGACTGCTCAAACACATAAAACTCAGGCGAATGTGAATGTGTACAACATTGTCACAACTATTTCCACACAAGTATACACAGCAGGGAAAATAAGTATCGAACACGTCAACATTTTTCTCAGAAAATATATTTGGAATGGAGCTATTGACATGAAATTTTCACCAGATGTTGGCAACAACCCAAGTAATACACATTTACAAAGAAATCTAAACATTTTATGTGTATAAATTAGGTAATGTGTAATAAACTGAAATGACACAGGGAATAAGAAGGAGGTCAAGAAAGCAGCTGGAGTCTGTCAGTGGTTAGAAAGTAATCGTGTCCCCTATCAGTGCAAAGTAATATCAGCTGGTTCAGTCCAAATTGACGCCTATAAAAAGGTTTCTCATCACTAAGGTGTCACACAAGAGGCGTCTCACGATGGTGAAAAGCAAAGAGCTTCTCAAGACCTTCAGAAACTTATGTTGCAGAACAAACTGATGCATCGGTTATAGACGTGTCTGAATGCACCGTTTTATCCGTTAGTGCCGTTATCCTGAACTACAAAGAACAACATTTTACCATAAATTCAAAAGAAAACTAAGAGCCACGGAGCCATGACAGAGAGTTTCAGAGAGACCTGCAATTAGCAGGTGCAGTTATAAAAGAAAAAACAGTGAGTAATGCATTTAACCACCATGGCCCCTCTGCATGCTCTCCATGCAAGTCTATTGATGCATTCTATACTTAGTTTGCCCGCTATATATAGTGTATATCATTAAACGTTCTGTCCCCGTACAAACCTTGATGGCGTGGAGCTCTTTGCTTTTATCTTTCTCTTCCCTGAGCTTTTGTCGTCCATCATCCTCTTCATTTCCATTGTTCTCTCGCTCCATTCGCTCTCTCCGCTCTCGTCTCTCCCTCTCCTGGGGGTCCTCTGTAATAAACCGTCTCAGTTACTATCAACATGATTTATAATATAAAAAAAACAGATTGTCTACACCTGAACAGACATGAGGTTGACACACACCCATCATTTTTCGGCCCATGTCCTGGAACATCCGTCTTTTCTTCCTCTCATCGTCCAACAACCTCCTCCTCTCCTCTGTCTGTTGCACTCTCCGTTTCAGAGCCTCAGCTTCTCGTTCTTCTTTGGACAAGAATTTGGGCTGAAAAAGAACAAATTAAAAAGTGAGTGAAAGAACAAATAATCGATGACCTAAAGGTAAAAACATATATACATCAGTGAACTTCTCACCTTTGCTTCTGCCTCCTCCTCTGCCTTCTTTTTGGCCAGAAGCTCCTCTAAAGAGAGAGGCTGGACCTGAACAGGAGGCGAGGTAAGTTTATTTGTTTGGTACCATCAACACAAGGCAACACTAAGCGGTTTAAATACGCAATAACATCTACATGACAATAAAAGCAAATGTTAATTATTTATAAACAAAAAGAAACAAGGCAACACCGTGAAACCAGATTCATACCTTCTCTTTCTTCTTTTTCTCATCTTCTTCCTCTTCTGTTTTTATATCCTTCTCTCGTTTTAATTTGTCCTTTGATTTTGGTGAAAGGCTCCTTTAAAGAAGAGAGACAGACAATATATGACAGGTGTTATTACTCTCTTATATCTTAAAAGAAAATGAAGTAGTTGTGTGTTTAAGCGTCTACATACCTGGACCTCTTGCTGCGATCTTTATCACGTCGATGGCTATCTCTGTCTTTGCGGCCCCTCTCTCTGTCCTTTTCTCTTTCACGGTCCTTTTCTCTGTCCTTGTCTTTTGCACGACGGTCTCTGTAATTATGTTTTTGTTTAAATTCAGAAAAAGACCAATTAAAACTTGGTCATGCAGAGAATAAAATAATTATAACATGAGTTATTACGGTATTTAATAAACACTAAAGGAGGGTTTGTGTGTCTTTGTGGCTTTACCTGTCTGGAGATTTGGAGCGATTTCTCTCACGAGAGCGATTTCTCTCATGGCGCTTGCGTGAAGGAGAGACTTTACGGTCTCTCTCTCGTGAGCGGCTGCTGCGTTTCCTCTCCCTGTCCTTGGTCCCTGAGGATTCAGCCTCCTTCTTGTCTGTGGAGTCGGCTGCCATCTGGGAACACAAATAGGATGGTGGCGGATTTGTCAGGGATTTGCAAATGTATATAAAAATTTGTCATTTTCATTAATTTAGGTTGACTTTTGCCATAATATCTTTTTTCTACTCTTGCATGACAACATTTAAATGTGTTTTAATCTGTGGAAAGTCATTGAAAAAAACCTAATGTGTGAAGCTGCCATATTTTCTATAAAACTTATTCTTTCCAACTTCACTGAACACTTAATTTCATGCAACTGTCGAGGCAGAACATAAACGATAAACAAAACAACTTACACAATTACGAACAAAAACATTTCACACACGCATCAAAAAGAAATTGATCTTATGTATACCTGTGCAATATTGCAAAGTAAATGTTTAATGCATGACTTATGTTTGATATAAATTAGGTTTCAAATTGAATATTGTCAATTCTTCCATGTATCAATAAGTTATACAAGAGAAAGTCCTATAAAATATGATGGATTTCCTACGACATGTCTGACAACTATCGGGAAAGTTCATGACTGATCCGGGTTTTATTTCGCTAACGCAAAGAGAAACTAGGAATTGTCAACGTCAGTTGTTCAGTTAACGTTTCTGGTTCACTCACAATTACTTTCCCAAAGTGAAACTTTTAACAAAAGGTGTAATTCACTACAAAAACAAAGTAACTCAGTCTGTACAGAATGAATGCAGAGCGGGTAGCGTGAACATGCTAGCTCCTTACATTAGCTAACAATGTAGCTAGAAGCTAATCGTCTTGAATAAATCGCTCAAACCTGGAAAATGTAAAACTTCAGTGAATTCATAAACCTGCAGTAAATGAAAGCCAGTTGGTTAATGTACAGCTTACAACATTTAAAACGTACCTTTCTCACTTGTCAACAAAACACTTGCGAACAAACTACGCTTCAAGAAGACGCCATACCACTCTACACGGGCTGAAGCGCGCAAGTGGTTATGGGAAACGTAGTACGTGATAGTGTTGTGACGTTCACGAACGAACCGAATCTATTGAACGGCTCGTTAACGTGAACGATGGGAACCGAGTCGCAGCCGGGCGGGAACCGTTCTTTTTTTTTTTTTTTTTTTTTTTTTAAATATACCTGTGTGTATGTGTGTGCTCCTCCTTTGCTCCTCTTCTGTGCAGCCCAGGTGCACGGTGCTAATTAGATATGCAAACGGCATGACGCCACCTGACTTGTGCACATTAAAAAAAAAAAAAAAAAAAAAAGCACAGAAACACGTGACAGCCCCTGCCGCGGAGAGCAGCATGTGCAGCGGCCTTAATTAGGAGGAGAGTCTGTACACACATAGAAACAATTTGTACAAAGGGTAAATCCAAAATAGTGATGTCACTGTCAAAGCAGAGTGATATGGCGCAACCTTGTGGAATATTTACAATGAATCCAGATCAGACTTTAAAATCTAGTCCACACATGTCAAATGAGGTTATATAATCAATATTTCAGATTAATTCAAACTCAGATATTGGTGGGATATCTCATTTTGTATTATTGTGTTCCAAATCTCACCCCATCATACCTCCCAGCGATTATTTCCAAGATAAAATGAGTTACCACCAGGCTGGCTTCTTAAAACTTAATAAATATAAAAATCAGTCAAATGAGCCAGTTTTTTGAACGGCTCTTTGAAAGGAACGGCTCACCAAGATCCGGCTCCCCTCAAAGAGCCATAAATCCCATCTCTAGTACGTGAAGCGAAGAGGTAACGTGAAGTCTACGGGCGTTTAAACTACATTTCCCAGAAACGCGGACGCATTATCTCAGGCCCCACGATGTTTTGGCTCATGGACACCTGAATGCCTGATCAAAAATAACTTTCTAGGGACGTTTTCCACCTCGGACACCAGATGGCAGCCGCGTTATAAACTTCATCTGGATACCGACTTTTATTTCCAGGCAGTAAAACGCTGTGAAAGGGGAAAAAAGGTTAAAATGTTCTTACCAGATTACTCCAGAGATAAATTAATGATTGTTTGAGATACTATTTCAGATTTGAAAATGTTGATTTTATTTGTGAAAAGAGAAAACTAATCCATCTATAGCCAATACAATATCCATACCTGTCCGCATAGCCTAAATCTTTCTACAAATCTGGTAAGAAAGCCAATTGTTAATGCTAAATGTTGGCTTTGTAGCAACAACAAATCTAAGATTTTCACACAGACTCCCATTTAATTAAAATTGTAGGCTACTTAAGTGGTATGGATTTCTGCCAAATCTGCAATTATTATGATTATGTAGACTAATATAATACTAAGAAAAACTGTGCTTTTGGGGGCTGTAGGCAGCTGTTCATGTGTTCTCATTTAGTAGACCAATCCAGCCTTAATTAATAGCAGCTATTTGGAAGCTAGACAAAAAGGACAAATCAAAGAAGAAAGGAAGACAAAAAGTTACGTAATGTAATTTGTGAAATGCATACTTTAAAAAAAGAAGCAACAGCACCTGAATCCATTTGGCAGGATAATTTATATTGACAGAACTGAAAAACCAAACCTGAATCTTGTAATCTATAGGCTAATCTGTTATCCAATGGGACTGTCATTTACCTGAAAGAAGACAAAAAAAACCTGCAGTCGGAGCCAGACCAATCAGTCTATTGTTGGCCGCAGACTATAGTGCAATCATGATGAAATGTGTCTGTCTGCTCAGTCCCACTTAAAACCACATAGCCTCTGCAGCATATTAACATTCAAGAAGTGATGCTATAGTGCAGAGACCAGAGCATGTTTTCCCTGTAATCTAAACCATCCTCTGTTGTATATAGTATGTGAGCGTACGTGCCCCTGCAAACAGATAAAAGACATTTTCAATGCTGCTTGGCTTGTCTACAGTCTAGGGTGGCTCAAAGCTGGTTCATATTCTGGACCTGCCTCTTCATCCTCGGGGAGACAAAGAGAGATTTATGGAGCCCTTCTCAAGGTGAAGCAGTTTCAGTAGGAACAGATCAAAGTTGATGGTATAAAAACAAGGAATACAAGGAAAAGAGACAGTAGAGAAGAAAATAATGAACTGGTTAGACACATGAAAGTCAAAGTTTGTGTTTTATGCATTGACTTGTGATTAGTTTTTCCAATTAGCTTTTACTGCATATGTCTAAAGAGATGAAAGAAGTTTGAAAGCTGCTCATGAAATGAATTATGGATTCCCTTTATCCCCCCTTTTTCCCTCACAGGCCTACAGCAGATGATTTGATTTGTTGTACCAGAAAAGTGCAGGTGTTAATAATGACATTAGCAATGGCTCTGCTCCATTTAGATGTCCCGGTGAGTCAGCATGGATAATACCAAAGCCCTGCGGACATTTACATGGGGGTCAAAGACTGATGACCCTGAGAAAATCAGCTAGCTGCTGCACTACGTTTCATTTAGATGCATCAAAGTATGTACAGGCGCAGCGAGAGCTCAGCAAATTTCACTCTACTGTTTGTTCACTCCATTATACATTGTTCATCCTGCCTGCCTGGCTCAAAGTTGGCCAGAAAATGCAGAAACCCCTCATGATACTTCACTGAAAATAGTGAATTTTCACTAAACGGCACCAAATTCCCCATGTTCTGCCATGAAATAGGAAGTTGTGATATTTCTGACACAAGCTGTCCAAGTGTTTGAGTGACATCGAACCACTGAAGATGTTTGAGGCTATTCACTGGATACAGGAAACATTGACATTGTCTTGGTTTAATCTGTATGTGACACATATCAAGTTGATGTATGTTTGGTGCATTGTGCATGTAGCCTACATCTTGTTTTCTTGTTGTTTTGTTTGCCACCACATGGAACTTTCTGCTGGAAATCTTTAACACACCTCCTGTTCCTTGCAGCTTTACTTAAATCTGTGCTTTTCCAGGTTCCTGAAAAGTTAAAGTGTCTGCTGTGAAAAAGGTCGACTCTCTGATGGACATGACATTTTAATAATAATATCTTTCAGGGTTTGCCAGCACTTGACAATCAGCCATTGCATTATATAATTTTCTTTGTATGATACTATTTCTTTTATCTTTGGTGTTCAATACAGTCCATCCAATACAGAAGTGAGACAGTAATGTTTTATCTCATGGGATGACATGAGATAAACACACAGCAACAGTTAAATGAAGATTTTCCTGCATTCAGCTGCATGTTATTCATCTTTAGGTGAAGCTTTAGTAATAAAAATGTCTAATAAGGAGAGAAACAATAGATTATTTGTGTAAACTGGTGCACAAACATTTTTACCATGATGCAAGTTGGTTTTGCAATTCAAACTTTCCACTATTCCCCGTATTTTGATTGTGTCACAGCTGGTTAATGATCCTTTACGACCGGAAACACAATTGCTTCCAGCGCAGTGTTGTGCAATGTTGACGATTACCTAATGCGGCTCACTAACAGCTGACTATTGATAACAGTTGAAGTTAGGCTTTGTGTAAGCACAGAGATCGATTTTTAGGGGATTGACAAGTCGTGTCGTTTGGGGTCAATTCTTTACGGTCAACACTTTGTGATGAGGACATAACGTGGAAAAGCAACCGCTGACCCACTGCAAATATTTACCACATTTCGAAGCCCCTGGAAACAGACGACTTTTTCCTAGAGCCACATGATTGGATGGCACAGATATGACTGTGTTTAGCTCCAGATGCACACCACCCCCCCACCCTTCCCAATCCCAAGCACCTCGTGCGCCCCTGTCTCGGCTCCCCTCTTTCCGTATTCCCCCACATCAGCCGTGGTTGTCTAATTAAAGCGCCAGAAGTGCGCTGACTCTTGACATGCCCTCAGGGTGTGCCAAATGGGCCACGGTGGCATGAAGTGGGGGTTGTATCTGGTGAAGGTGAACAGTGTGCATCAACAGAGGTTGTCATAATAAGCGGCACCATAGGGGAGTCCTGAATGATGCAACCTCTGGCAGAGACACAAGGGGTCTTATCATTGCAGCAGAGCAGACCAGGGCCGCCGAGCACTGGGGTGTGTGAACCTGGCTCACCTCGCTGAAGCTCGGCAGCAAGAGGGAAAAATATGCGGAGCAGAGGAGATAAACTGCTTAGTATACACAGCACACACTGGCACACATTCATACACCACTTCACATGTACATCATCATGCATGGATGCAGTTCGCTGCACATATACAGTTCCCTTTAGACACATACATGCCAAGACAATGGGGATGCACTGGCAAAACTGGCAAAGAGACTCTGTTGAATATTAGTATTTACATCAAGAAAAACAAGGAGGATGCTCTCTATTTATTGAATATTAAACATTATGCACAGTATGCTAATATGGCTTAATATGGTTAATATTAATGTGAGTTAGTCCTCGGGGTTCAGGGCTATAGAAAAGGCTGTGCATGCATGGCGAATGCTGTCTGGTGATGTTTGTGTGCCTCATTGAGTAGCCCAAAGCACACAGACTTTTCACAGGCTGAGAGCCGCACTGCCGCCTCAACCTGTCACATCAGAGCAGCTTTACACTGAGCAATCAGACACAGAGGGGCTCACTGATTGAACAAAACTGCTCTTCGATGAGTCCTGTGCAATCAAAGAAACACAACAAAGGGTTTTCTTGCTCTTGTGCTCTTTGTTCAGAAGAGTGATTGAAACGCATACTCAAAAAGAAAGACAATTGCGATATGAATACATACATTTTTGGAAATATTCAAGACCACTGCTGTGGGTTTAATGAACAAAGATATACATTGTTAATTATTTAGCTGTGTTAGGTGCTGGTTGGTGGATTATGTTGTCTTTAAACAGCGCCAGGCTTCTGTTTCCAGTCTTAATGCCATAAGCTATAAGCAACCTGGCTGTCGTCTTACAGTATAAACCAGACAGACCCTCGCTGTCAAGAAAGTAAAGCGCAATCTCTCAGAAAGCCACTGCATTATGGGAAATTATAGAGAGAGAAATGTTGGAAGACATCATAGAGGCCATATCTGCTGGAGAGAGGCAGATAGATGCCCATATGGGAGCCTCCTCCTTCCCCTGCCCCTCACCCAGCTGAGCCTTTGACATACAACCCCATTTTCCATCAGGAGACAGGAGTTATGACACTGTCAGAGCAGCTGTGACTGTTAACTGTTAAAGTGGATGTGTGTGCGTGTTTGTGTGTGTGTGTGTGTGTGTGTGTGTGTGTGTGTGTGTGCAGGGCGTATGAGGGAATGTAACCTATATAGTATGTCAGTCTGCAGATATGCTCATCAGTAACCAGGCAGCATACTGCAGCTTTGCAAAGCCCCATCCTCTCATCAGCCCTTTTGCCTCCTTCTCTGCTGCTGTGGCGCTGAAGAGGTCTGATAGGTTGATCCTACAAAATGTGTGTCTGTGTGGGACTGCATCATGTGCACTGTTTCTGTTTGTGTGTGTCTGTGCCGCCATGTCTGATAGATGATGTGCTTATGTGGTAATGAGCCACGCTGCCATTGTGACCATTTTTCCCCCCACTCCGACTCCCTGAGAGGGTTTCAGATGGCAGCGCTCTTCTTCCCCCCTAAATCATCCTCCCTCCGGTTCCTGATCCCGATCCTGATCCTCAGCAGTCGCACCGTCTCTGCTGCAGGCGTCGTGCATCCAGGCGGAAACGGAGAAATGTCTGGACAGCAGCACAGTTCACTTGCTGCTGACCTGTTCATTAGTTTACGTCCTATACTGTCTGTCAGTGCCATAGCTACATGTGTCATCGTTGCGTATATGTCTATTTTCAAGCATTGACCGATTTACAGAGACTGGGGTTATTTTTTTTTTTATCAGAGCGGCCTTCTCTTCTTTTGTTCTCTTGAGGATTTTATTGAGTATCTAAAAGCATCAATAACTTATATCTGCATGTGTCAATCAGCAATGTTAAGAGGTTCTATAGGCAAAGTTGGTTTCTTTTAAATAAAATTGGTTTCCCCCTGTTAACAGTTTTTATGCTAAGCTAAACTAAGCAGCCCCAGACTACTGTGGAGAAATGAAAGTTGCATCTTCTTATCTGACTCTGACTTGCAATAAAGTGAAGAGTATTTCCACGTTGTTTAATGATTATTTTAAGTGGTTAGAGAAAACAAACTGAAAATGCACGTCTTTGCTGTATGAGACTTCAGATAAAATGGTCAACAGGCTACGTATCTGTCTAGATTTTATTGTTTTTACTGATACCACCTGTCTTCAGTCTTCTCTCCGTCTGGTTTGTGACTTTGTTTAGTTTAGAGATTGAATTTCTTGATTTTCTTATTGTTTGTACATGCTACGTTAGCCAGCACCATTAGGCCTACTATATGAGCTAATCAGTGCAGATTGTTGACAGTTGCTACGTTATGTTAGCCAACACCATGAGGCCTACTACATGAGCTAATCAGTGCAGATTGTTGACAGTTCGCCTTTAATTCAGTGTTAACTTTATATATAATTAGTAGCCAATTCTTTAATCACCACAACTTCTCACCACTGTGCTGCTCCAGAACAAGCAACACAGCAGTGACTCATATAGGTCTCACATTTATGCTATATGCAGCCTTACTGTGGTCTTCACTGTGAAAACTGTAGCTGTTTTTTGGGGGGATCGTTGGCTGCTACTGTATAAATAGGCCTACTTCCTTCCATGTGAGCTGCTGAATAAAGATGCAGTCAATAGCCTAATGCATTATGACTGGAAACTAAGGCTTCAGTTCTGCACAAAAATAGGTTTTCTTGACTCTACGCCGGGAAACTTAATGTTTACCAAACCATAATAAAGCTGTTTGAAAATGTGAAATCATCCTTTTAAATACAGTGCAGAGCAACACAAGCACAAAAAGCCTCATCCAGAAAAGTGCAGCAGTCTTTGTGAGAGGACGGTGGCGCTGCCTGAGCTGAGCTCCATGCACATCCACTACAGTATGTGCAGTATAATCATGCCTCGGAGCAACCATGCCATGGATGACAGGCTCAATGTGCCTTTATCGGAGGTTTATCTGATTCGCAGAGACGTGTAATGTACATGGGCCAGTTTCTGATAAACGTGTCTGTGTGTGCATGTATCTGTGTGAGACGGGAGAAGCCGTAGAAGAAGAAGAAGAAGATAAGACAAGAGGACGACCATAAACACACACAGGCTGCAGCATACAGTTTATCCAAAAGACGATCAAAGCACTTCTACAATTTTCAGCTGCAGAAAATCGATGTGGGAGTCGACAACAGATTGAATTTATCTGAGACCAGGGATGCTGAATATTCTCACAATTTCCTCCTCTCCCATTGTTCAGAGGTGATGGATAAGGAGGTCATGAGTCGCTGCTGTATCCCGTGTGTGTGATAGTTCAGGAATGGCAAACATTCAGCCACTTCATCCTCCTCGTATCATCATCGGTGCATGGGCAGAGTGTGACAGCAGGACGTTCCCGATAAGAGACGGTATCAGTCAAGTGAAAGACTAAGCAAATATAATAATGGAGGTCAGGGAGGATGGATGGTTACATAAGGGAAAAGGGTGGGAAGAAGAAAAAAAAAACAACAGCTTGGAGTAATATTCTGAATATTTTGAAAGAAATCATCCTGTTTTTAATATTCTTGGAAGGAATATTTTGTTCTTTGTGAACTAACTGAACCCAGTAAACTTTGTATTAATACATGCAATAATAAGAGTTTTTATTTACCAGTAGAAACTGAATGAGTCTGACCTTGTTTCACACCGCTTTATTTATTTATTTTTCACATTTAGAGTTTATGTCCAAAATGATGAATTATATTTTGAAGAGTCTGCCTGCATGTTAGTCATTTTGTCTCCAAAACATCATCAATTTTAAAGGGATAGTTCAACCAAAATTCAAATTTAACACTGCTGCATGCATAGACCCCCCCAAATCAGAGAAGACCAGAGGACTCAGACAGAGGATTCGAATTTTGGGTGAACTATCCCTTTAAATCAGAGAAGTTATAAAACAGTCTCAGTTAATGTGGATGAACTCTGAAAATTTTCGATCAATATATTTGTGGAGGAATTCTACAACGTGACTTCGCTTCTCCAAAACTCCTCGTTGTCCCTTTAAGTGCAGAAATGATGTTATGTCCAGTTTGAGGTTAAGAAATATAAAAAAACTAATACATCTGCACCAAATCTAAAAAAGAACAGTGAGGTAAAACAGCTTCAGTCCTCTTTTATTGTATTTTTGGAGAGCTGCAGTCGATGACCCTCAGGAATCAGGGTAAATCAATCGCAGTCGGACGGAGGCCTGCAGTAGATTTACACGTCATCTGTATCTTGGCTCAGTGAACCACTGTGCCCATGGCCTGGGAACAAGTTCATATTATCATTGTTTCTTAAGACAAAATAAACCATGTGCTCCCAAGTTATCAGCCCTCGTTTTTCTGACGGAGCCTTGAATTTGATTAAATTATCCAAATAATCTTTTGTTCCAATTTGATAAAGTGCAATGTGGCATTCAGAAAGAAAATACTGTATAATGTTTAAATACGCATGGACACTATTGATGATCAAAGTTCAGAGAAAAACAAACAAACTTGAGAATAAACTTCAGACACATTTATTTAAATAAAGATTTTAAAGATGAAAATAGCATATGACAATAACAAATACAGAATTCAGTCAATAATTTAAGCCACATTTGGCAACTTGACACAACCGTGTTGTTTCGCTTCAGTAACATTCTTCTGGGAGATTTCATATAAACAGTTTTAAAAGGGAAGGATATGTACAACACAACAGGTCTGTCTGCCAAAAAAAAAAAAAAAGAACAAGAGAAAAACAGTGAAATGCAAGTTTTGCACACCTATAAACGAAAAATGGGATTATTATGACTGTGGATGGGGGCTGCAGGAGTTTCATTCAGCACCAAACACAACAGAGCTTCTTTTCTTTTTTAAACTAATTTATCATTTTTTATTCATTCATTAATCCATCAAATCATTTCCTGTTGTTTACCAGGTCACAGACCACATTCAGTTCATTAGTTGTGAATTACTATTACGTAGATCTCCTGAAAGTTGTATAATAATAAATAATCTTCCTCACTTTAAACTTTTTTACATTAAGATCCAGGCTTTAAAATCAATCAGAATGTGAAGAAGGTGATCCCTGCAGAGACTAGTGTGATGTGAAATGTGTAGCCTACTACGCTCTGTTTGGGGTGGCACAATGCATGAGACGACATGTTGTCACCATCATCACACTCTTCCTCCTCCTCCTCCTCCTCTTCATCAGTGCGGGGTCTTTAAAACCACATCCAGCTCTTCAACACTTCTTCCCTGCTCCCCTCAAAACGTCCAGCCGTCACCTTCACTGTGGCTTCTTGTCTAATGCTACAAATAAAAAGGTGAGGCGCCCTCCCATCCCTCCATCCATCCATCCCTCCCTCCCCTCTGGGAGACACGAGTCCTGCTCACACTGTTGCTAGGCAACGTGTTAAATTCCAGTGTTCGTCGTCGTCGGCGCATCCAGAGAAGTCCGGGGCTTCTCGGTGCAGACCTACAAATCATCAAGTCTTCCATTAGCCGAGCTGTCAACAGCCGCTAATGCCAGAGGACTCGGAGGAGCCGACACAAGAACAACATCAATAGCTACGAAAGCAGCAGCAGCAGCAGCGACGGCCACGAGCCGGAGGAAAAACATCAAGAACAAATGTGGAGAACGTCAAGAATACTTTGCAGGGAAGTTAAAAAATAAAACTAAAATATCTTTGAGAGAATGACAAGAAAAAAATGGATAAAAAAAAAAAGACAGGACCAGCCTGTGATTGAATTCATCCCCATCACTCCAACATCTTAGGGACAGATATGGTTGGTGTTGGAGTCTATGAGGTACGTTCCCCATCAGTTTCACGTCAGACTGTTGTTTCCTGTTGTGTCTCCCGTGTGGTTTTGTTTAGGGCTAAGCTGTCGGGGTGTGACGATAACACTGATCCCCATCGATACATCGATTCAACGTTCAACAGGTAAATACTAAATAGCCTCAATCCAAAATGAACCCATCAATCAGACATTGATACTTGTCATCATGCGCCTACGTTTTGAAATTCCCCTGGCAGGTCTGAGTGATGAGTATCACTGCTGCAATCTCATATCCCAGTTGCAATGACGTGTGCGAAGCTAATAACTAAAACTGTTCTTGGAAAAAAAAATTAGTTTTGGCACACGAAAATCGTTTTCTTGTAAAATTCATTAAAGAAGAAAGTGGAACTGGGAAATAAACAGGAGGAGGTGTGGTTGAGCTGGTTGAGCTTGGAAATTAAAATATCAAATAACATTTTACTTTTGTTTTGTGATTTTAAATTAATGGAAGTGATTAGATGATATTGCCTCATATCGATCACTCCATAATAATGGCAGACTTTGTGATTATTGACAAACGTTGTGATTTACACCCCTGCTGAGCTTGGGTTGTGTCTGGGGAATAGTTAGAGTTAGGGGTATAAGTGAAGGTTAGACCACGACCACATGAAGGTTGGGTCCTTTGTTTACCAGGAAGAGAAGTCAGCAGCAGCAGCAGCAGCAGCAGCATGTGTGAAGGGCACAGATACTGTCTCAGTGATTGCATTGTGGGTAATGTCGTTTTGGACAAGAGAGAGAGTACTAGTATGTGGAAAAAAACAAAATGTCAGATACTTTCATGTGAGTGCAGTGCTAAATCAGTGGAGCACCTGGACTTTGCTGCAGAGCGATTGAGGAAAACGCTTCGATGTTTGAGCAAAGAGAAATGAAAAAGAAACAACTTTTTTGGCTTGTATTTGAAGTAATATTAGTTTGATCTAATCTTGTGGTCCATAAAGCAGCTATACGGTCGACAAAGACGATGGATGGATGGATGGGAGGGTGAGATGATGGATAAACAACACTGAACAATTGGTGACGGGTGATGAAAGAGGGGATGTGACAAAAACATCTCAGAGCGTCTTCACGGTTTGTTTCTGTCCGACCCGTTCCTGCAGCAGCTCATGTGAGTGCTGAGTCACATTGCGCTCCTTCAGATGTGGATGGCGCTCTCAGCAGCTCGCCATCCTCCCACCGCCTGACTGTCTTTTTACTGGTCCAAGTCCCGCCCCCCCCCCCACCACCACACCTCTCACTCTCTCTTTCCTGCCTGTTTTCTCCACTGCACTGCAAAAACTCAAAATCTTTGCAAGAATATTTGTCTTATTTCTTGTCAAAATACCAGTTTCCTCTTAAAATGAGGCTCGTCACCTGAAAATTGACTTGTTTTTAGATCATTTTTACATGTTTCAAACAAATTTTCACTAGAAAAATCCAGTGAAAGCAAGTTTTTGGTGCTCCACTATCAGATTCTTGTGAAACTATGCTTGAAAAAAAAGTAGAAAAGTGTCAAAAACGAGCTGCTTTTTAAACGTGACAAGTCTAATTTTAAGTGTAATGAAATTTGTTTAGACAAGAAATGACATTTTGACTAAAAATAAGACAAATATTCTGGGTGAGTTTTTGCAGTGTCAGTAGAGGGGGGGATCATTTCCCTCAAGGACCACTGTTTAAAAAAAAAAACACTCCCTGCACTGTGAGGTTAGACATTTTATCTAGTCAACTCTCTGTACATATCGTGACCTTGTAAGGGGAGTGGGGGGTAGGGGAGATAGGGTGGGGGGGGGTTCAAATCAAGAGATGGATGGAAAAAGAGCGCCGCTATAGAATTTAAAACGGGTCTCATCAGGGTAATGCAGTCGTACGCAGCGTTTTCAACCACTTTCCCCGCAGAAAAGAGGAGGCACTGACCTTTATCTGAGCTGACTCTGTTTACAGCAGGAGGACACAGGTCCGCACCTTAAACAGCCCGTTGGAGTCCGTTTTTTTTTTGTTTTTTTTTTTGTACAGGATTATTTAATGGATCTGAAATATTTTTAAACATCAAAACACATTTCACTCTCTGTCTCTGCGCTGAGTGCTGGTGACAAGTTGCGATCAAAAGTTCAGAATCAGCGTTGAATACAGAGAGGGCGGTGATCTTTCTGAAGTGGTGGAGGGAGTTTAGGGGGGGCTGCAGAGGAAAGGAGGTTTTGTACACATCCACGTCGATGCTCTCTCTCCCTTGCTGCTGCTGAACAGGCTACAGTATAAGTTCATTTGTCCTTGCTTTCTCTCTTTCTTTTTCTTTTTTTCTTTCTTTTTTCTTTTTTTTCGCCCAGCATGATCCCAGAGGTATTTACATGATGGAGCAGCTCCTGGACTTGTCCTTGCTGAAGGTGGAGGAGAGCAGCTCTGTCTTGCTGGGCAGGTTGAGGAGCCTCTTGGAGAGGCGGCGGACGGGGCTGGGTTTGTTGGCAGGCTGCAGTTTGTTCATGCAGGCCAACGCTGCGGTACGGAAAACACTGTGGATGCTCTTCTCCGACGTGAAGGCTGAGCACTCCAAGTAAGCCTCGGCTCCAAGCTGCTTGGCCATGGAGGAGCCCTACGGTACCAGGGGAAGGATATGGGAAAGGAAAACTGAGTTTAGATAAAAATCAAAGTACCTATGCAGAGTCTAGACAGAGGAGGAGTAGGAAACAGTATGAAAGGGATAGTTCACCCAAAATTCATATCGGCGTAGCAGTGCATGTCCATATAATGGTTGCAAATGGACACCAGTGGTCTTTGTCACAAAAAAACACATCAAAAAACATCCAAATACCTCCATACTGCTCGTATGTAATGTCCCTATTGAAGCTCCGAAATGCCAAATTGTCCTGAAAACAATTAAATAAGTCTATATTTCAAGCTTGTTTGCAGCAGAAGTTCGTCCAAATTTGAAGAACATGGAAGAGGAGCTTTGAGAAGCTTCTGCTACAAAACAAGCTTGAAATATAGACTTATTTAATTTTTTCCGGGACAATTTCGCATTTCGGGACTTCAATACAAGGTGGACATTACATACCAGCAGCATGGATGTTTTTTGGAGTGTCTTTGTTACAAAGACAGTTGGTGTCCATTTGCAACCATTACATGGACATGCACTGCTATGCCGAGACCCCCTGTAACTCAGAGAAGCCACGGATAATTAATTAATTAATTTTGGGTGAACTATCCCTTTAATGTCCTGAAACGAACCTGTTCATGGGAGATGGGACTCTGTTTCTGGTTGGACAGCTCCATGCGTGTGCATACGTCCGTGCGCAGGTCGGTCTTACAGCCTATTAACAGGATCCGTGTGCTGGGGCAGAAATCCTGGATCTCTGCTTTCCACTGCAAAAGGAACAGAGCCGTCACCAGACCGTCACGTGAAAAGATATAAAAAGGTAAAGTGGGGCAGCAGCAAGTACAGCACACATTATGGATAAAGGAGGCCAACACCTGGAGGAAGTGTGCATGTGTACTCTTAAACACGTTTGTTTCAATCCGCCATCCGGATTAAAACAATGTTTCTGTTAAAATGTGTGTAAATCTGTAAACATCATTTTATTTCAATACTGTCCCTGTTGTTTTTGTCTTTCTAAAGGCAAAAAAAAGCAAAAAAAATAACCTTTAGTCTGTCCTAACCTTCACTTTGATTATTATGGCTGTGATGACAATGAGATTTGTGTTTCACTGTCGACAGAGCTCTCCACAAAAACAAAACAACAAGCCAGAAACACTTAACGTGAATTCAAAGGGATTTCACGCATGATTTAGTCTAAAATAACAGATATAGTCTGAAATGAAGCTGTGTATTGCTGTGGTTGGTTTTGTCGTCCTGTCACGTTCATACCTTCTTCACTGCGCTGTCCACTGTGTCCGGTCGGCTGATGTCAAAGCACAACAGCACGGCGTCTGAGTCGCTGTAGCAGAGCGGCCTGACGTTGTCGTAGTACGGAGAACCTAAAGGGACACAAGTTCAAACTTTATGAACATGTTGTTCAACTTGAAAAATAATGTGAAAACAAAACGGAACAAAAATAGAATAAAAAAAAGTTGTCAGAACTAGGTGTCTGTGTCTCTGGTCCAGATGACACGATTATATTTTGTTCTTTCACAGTCATCCTCCTCATATTCACACAGTACAAACACAGACACGTAAACTTCTGCCAAACCGATGAAAGAGCAAATAATTTAACTAAGTTTAACGCCTTTACACTGATAGGATGTTTCCAGAAAAGTAAACTCACACAGTGAATCACAGGCAGATTATTAGACTGAGAAGGGAAATTATCATCATATAAAACTCTTAAAGTAACAGAAGAAGGATGTTAAGTCTGGAGAAAATAATCAATCAGTCCAGTTAGCTTAGCTTAGCACAAAGACTGGAAACAGTTTACCATTTTGCATTGAGCCACTGGATTTCTGAAAACTACGTTGGCCAGGTATGAGTTACAAGAGTCTCTTGCTGAATGTACTGCTGAAAGCCAATAAATAATAATAATAAACATGTTAATCAATTAGCTTTGATGAGGCTGGAAGTTGGACTTAGAAAATACGCTATGAGATAATAACGGAGTGTTACGAGACAGAGCTGTTTTAGAGGTAAATTCATGCAAAACTGCTGATGCGCGTTGCGTTCAGGGACAGTTTTTCAGCAAGCAGTCTCCGCATTTACCCTGTATTTACCTCGAAAATGGCTCCGTTTCGTAACGTTCCGTTATTATCTCATAGCGTGGTGGTTGTGCAGGTCACAACTTGTCCACGAAAGCGTTTTGGAGTTTTGGGATTTTGTATTTGATGAGTGTGATGAGGGAAACCAAGAAATTCCTTTAGCCTCCACAGCGTCTGCGCAGCTCACGGCTCTGCTCCGCTGTTCTAAAAATAGCTTGCACTGACAATTAAAGATGTGTGATATGACTATATTTTTTAGTAAAAGTTATATTTCAATGGCAAAGAAAGTATTGTTCTTTCTTTGGCCTGTAGCTGCGCCCCCTTTTGACCTACAATGAAAATATGCACATCTATGGACTCCTGTTTAAAAATTTTTTTTTTTTTTTTAGTGTAATGTGTATAGGCAATGGTTTTTGGGCCGTAGCTCCGCCCCCTTTTGACGTAGAATGAAAAACTCGGTATCAATGGACTCCTGGCAATGAGGAGAACATGAAAAAAATTGTGAGTACCATGTGTAGTTTCCAATTTGTTTGCCCATTTGTAATGGTTTTTTGCCTATAGCTCCGCCCCCTTTTGACGTAGAATTAAAAACTCGGTACCAATAGACGCAGCTCGATGAGTACAACAGGTATGATGCAAACTGTTTGTTTCTATGACCTTCCTATCAAAAGTTATTCCTGAAAAACTGTTTTAAAAAAAAAAGTTTTTCCTTTATAACTTAGTTTAAACTTGAAATTTCACCACCAGAGGGTATTTAATGGATGAAGCTTCTTCTGGGGCTCATTCTCGATCTGAAGCTCGTAGAGACTGGCTGTTTTTTTCGCTGCTCATTAAAAAAAAAGAACTACACATCTAAACACAGCACAGGAACGCACAACACACACAGAATTACACAACAACACACGACACATACCCAATTACACCAACACACACAGAGACACACAAAAATACACAAATACACACACACACACAAAAAAAAGCCTTTTTAAAGACTAAAAACCAAAAAAACAACTAAAAGGGGGCGGTTGTTGGACAAAACAACCCTTTGTTGGGATCCCTTTTTTTTTTTTCATTTTCTATCATTCTCATTGGAGAATCGTGTTCAGTTATGAGTTATGGCCCTGCTTGACGCATTCGCCTCGTGCAATGGCGATGCGGAACAGTTTCTGCGCCAAGAGGACATCATTGTGGCAACTTTCCCCACCACCCACCCAAGCCCGGAGGACCTGCAGCTCCAATATGACCTCGATGGAGCTGTGATCGAGCTGAGCCAATTCTTTTCACTGAAGGCAGGGTTACATTACCTTTTTCTTCGTGAGAATAGGCCACAGTGCCAGTGGCCTATTCTCACGAAGAAAGAATAGGCCACAGTGCCAGTGGCCTATTCTAAAGAAGCACATTCGGCCTCAACGCTTCTCAGAACGTCAGTTGGCTATATGGAGGGAGAGTCATGGAGTTCGGCTGGCGTACATCGACGGCGGGTGGCACCTCGGAATGTGTGTCGTCCCAGACGAGTCGGGAACGACTCTGTTCATTCTGGAAATGCACAGAGGCGAGAGGATGGAGAATTTCCTCAGCACAGCAGCAGATGCTTTCCAGAAGGAGTTGGAGGGGTTGAGCTCCAATCACAAGGGCCGCGCCTCTGTGATGAAAAACCAGTTGTCTGACCTGTCCAAATTTATGGTATGCCCCTCAGACCAGGCCTTCGTCCTTCGCCTGCTGATCAAGTGCCTCGACCAAATTACCCTGCCAAGAGGGTACAGGTTGATGAGGTACCTTGTCCAGCTGGGCCAGAAGGACAAGGAACCACTGCGTCTGGGGGAGCTCTTCCACTTCATGGACCACGTGACGTCCGCCTCCTTCCACGTGGCGTGCTCCATCTTTTCCAAGGACAAGGAGTTGGACCTGATGTGGTCGCGCTACGGCATAAACCGGCTGTGTGGGAGACGGGGCTCCGTCTACACAAACATGTCTGTGCGGGAAGCAGCAAACTTCCAGACGAACCTGGATCACAGGAGCATGGACGTGCACGCAAAGATCTGGCGTCTGTTCAGGCCAGAAGGGGGAAACCCTGCGACGCTACTGAACTTCCTGCAGTTGTACTGCGACGCGCCACATCGGCAGCCAAGTCAGAGGTACAAACACCCGGTGTCTGGGGTGATAGTCACATGTGGGGCGCTACACCGCCAGATGACAAAGGCAATGGGTCAAAGAGCGGCCAACTACGTGTCCCACTTCAAAGATCTCGCGGGTAAGACAGGGATACACCTGGCTGCAAGGGTGGAGGGAGTGATGCGGCTCGAGGGGGAAGGTGTTCCGGAAGTGGTGGACCCCAAGGCCTTCTTCAATGAGCCACATCTCCTGGCCTTGATGAAAGAGGAGCCTATGCTCCTGCCATTCAGGAGCAGGGGTGGCCAGGGTCTCAGGAGTGTGGTGTCTGCGGTTGTGCAGCACCTGGTTGGAACGTTGGAGTCCCTTTTTCGAGAAGCCAAGACTTTTGGTGGCTACGACGCATCCTGGAAGGCCTTCCAGATGGAGCTGGCCCTGGAAGAATTTTTCCATGGGCAGCCAAGGGATAAGGCCAACATCCAATTCAGTGTGAGCCTGGGGACGTCGTCCGTACATGTGGACAGTCGGACAAGGGAGCGGGGGTTCCTTGCCCTCGCTCCCTGGTCATCAGCCAGTGTCGGAACGGATCCACCACCATCCACCATATGGACGGGGCTTCCGGAGGCACAGACAAGGGTGGCCTGCCTCTTCCCCGTGTCCGACTTTTGGGAGGCCAACGATGGCGTGCTTGGCCGGGAGGTTGTGAAAGTCCTGTTAAAGGATGTGTATAACAGAGAAGACAGCCTGCCCATTGACAAGCTGAGGGGGAAGGAGGACAAGCTCCGGACGATTGATTCGATGGAATACTCTGCCCTTGCAAAGAAGATCTCGGACAACATCGGATTCTTTCGATACCCCATGGTGTTGCAAAGACTGTGCGAGATCCTCAGGGAGAAGGGGAGGGATTTCCAACAGGTCCTGGCCCTCGGGTTTGCCTCCTACCCCCTCGTCTACTTCCCAGCCCTCATACCGTGACTACCGGGGGGGGGGAGCGGGTAAACTGGAGCTTTGAAGACTATGTGGAGGCTAGGCCGGACGGGGCGCCTGTGTGGCTGCTGCTGCGTCAGACCTCCTGTCAGAGCGGATCATCGTCCAGATCCTGAACAGGGGCCTGACAGGGCAAGGGCATGTCCAGAAGTTTCAGGACTGGGGCATGCCCTGGCTAGACAAAGTCCTGGCCAGGTTCCCACCAGAGCTTGCAGGGAGGGAGGAGAGAAGGATGGACCTCCTCGTCTACCTTTCCTCCATCGGGATCATGATGGAAGGAGGTTTCATCGACTACGTCAAGATCGCGGACCTCCACCGGCACCTCCCGGTCAGCCAGAGGCGGTTGTTTGATCTCAGACTCAGGTCGACGTTCACGTTCCGCACCATCTGCAGGGACTGCGTGCTTTACAAGTTGGCGGATGACATCCCCACGCACGTGGAGGACAAGAGGAAGACCGCCCCCCCTGACAATTAAAGGTAACGAACCTACTGCTATGACTATAGCGATTATGGCAATGGGCCCAAAAATTTCCCAAAATGTTGAACTATCCTTTTATAAATAAAGTAGAAGAAAATTTTAATCTAGGAGCACACAATTTCATCTCATGTACACTGTACAAGTAATGACAAATAAAAAAACCTTTGACCTTTGATGATTTGTTTCATAGGTCAAATGCTTGAATTACAACCACACGTCCTGTCACTCGGCCAGTCACTCCCAAACTTTACACCAGCTGACTCATATCCTCAATTCACTTCGCACTTGACAGCTATGATTTCTGCAGACGGTGTTGAACACTGCACGAAGATGACCTGCATGTGCCAAGTTTGAAGTAAATCAATGCAATGGCTGTAAAACTTATGAGTCGATTAAAATGACATCTTGACCGTGCCGCATTGAATTCCTTAAAGGATCCATCACCTGGTATATTTGTTTCAGGTGTTGAAGGGGTCTTAAATTCAATTTTGAGAAATATGCAACATTCACCTTTATTTACCCCCATTTGTGTACCCAATTTTGCTCTCGCGAGAAAAATACGCGATCTGTTTTCACAGAGGTTCATTGAAAAAAAAAAGATTCCATGCATTTACCGCAACCATGGAAACGAAAATATAAAATTCTACCGGAAGAGCAAAACTACGTTTTTGTCGTTCAGTAAAAGGTGCATAAATAAATGAAATGCAATGCAGGCTGATCGATTCATTGTAAAACATGTATTTATTTATGTAAATGTGGTGATGTCTGTACGTACAGGCTACAGAGCCCCCGGCAGCTCTGCTTCGCTGTCCAATAGTCTACACACACACGTAGCTTCACTTTTCATTCAAACAAACTGCCACAATAGTTAGATTTCATCAGTGAGACCAGCATTATATCCTAAAAAGAAGCTAACCAGCCGATGGTAAACTTCTGAGAGCCTGCGGGTAAGTTCATTAACGATTGTTTTGTCCAGCGCGGTGACGGCGTAGGGTGACCGGCCGAGCACGTCAGCAGACCGGCTGGCTGCCCTTGTGATGTCCCGGTCGCTGCTCAACAAGTGGAGCTCTCCAAAAAACGTCGAAACAGCCGTCGAAACAGCCGTCGTTTGGATCTAAACGGTTATTTTCTCGCATCAAAACATATTAAAACAAGACGTACTAACAGCGCTACAGTAGGAAATAAAACAGCGTTTTGCCTGTTTCACACCACTTCCGCTGCCAGCTGCTGCGTACGGAGTAGTTCTTGTCGCTACCCGATCTGCAACTCTACCCGATCTGTGACAAAACTGATCTGCGCATGCGCAGACCGGCCGCCATCTTGGACGGCTGCCTACGGCAACTCCACTGGGAAAAACCTCATTTGCGTATTGCCCGTTTTGCGTACAAGTGGAAGTCGAAGTCTGCTTAAAGTTATGTAAATTTACAATATGATACTCTGAAAATGATTTCTTTAAAATAAAACCGCAGACGTCCGTCACAACACGCCGCGGCAAACTCGTTTATTCAGTGAGTTTTGTGGTAGTTGTGATTGTTTGTGGTTGTCATGGTGATAAGGCTGGCGAGATTAAACACAAAGTCCGCCTCTGTTCCTGTTTTCTAAGCATCAAGATCCACACCACCACAATGAACCCTCAATTTACATTACTAATAAAGATTGTTTTTAAAAAATAAAAAGATAAAGCGTCTCTGGCGACGCACATAGGGCACATAGATAGGGCAGCGATCCCAAGACCTAAGTCAATTCAATTAAGTTTGTCCAAGTGGAGTTGCCGTACGTGGCTGTTACAAATCGGGTAGCGTCGCAGATCGGGTAGTGACAGCAAAGATCAGTACACTGTAAAGTACACTGTGGATCGGAACGCAGCCCATGGCTGCGTTCCGATCCACAGTGTACTTGGACAGAGTCCCCTACTCCCTGCTCCCTGCACAGGGAATGTGCCACAGGGAACTTCATTTAACCGATTTAACTCCAATCGGAACACCCTGCAACGTCACAGCTGTTTCTGTTTGAGTTTAAAAATAAAGTTTTTGAATTTTCAAAATGTATCATGCCACTACCACCATTTAAACAAATCTGAGAACATAACTATTTCTGTGTGCGCAAGCAAAGCAGTTTTGTGTTGTTGTGTGTGGTATTTATTCAGTTTTGGGGCATCAGTGTGTGTAAATAGCATCAGTGGCTCAGCTGACAGGACAACAGCAGTAGCAAAGCTAACGGCCGCGGCTACGCTAACGCCGGCGGCTAGCTAAGCTAACGGCGGCTAAGCTAACGTCGGCGGCTACGCTAACATAAGGACGTCAACTGTTAAAACCCTCCCGTTGTCGGACACGGTGTGAAACTACTCTAGTTAGCTCAGTCATGTTGTAAGTAAGATATCCGCCGGAAAAAAATATTTTTTCATGGATCGTTTATTGAGTCACTGGGTTATTAAAGTTAGACAGGTAACCATTAGCCCTGCCAATTTACGTAACGCACGTAAACGGAGCGCAATGACTGATGGGTAATATCGGTTGCCAACATCCGGTGAACTGGACGAAGTGATGAACCGTTGTTCACTCCCTCCCTGCACCGTTCACAGTACCCTTCAAACTGCTCCCTGCGGATTGGAACCACACTGAACATGGCGGCACACCCTGTGCAGTCCACTGCGCAGGGAACTACAGGGCGATCGGAACGCACCCATAGTCCATGAGCGGCTGCTCCAATGATAGCAAACTGTATACACTTCCTGTCTCTCTAAGTGGGCGGGGCCAACCGTCACCCCACATCGGCTGTGATCATGTGTGTGGATTTATACAATTTGTAGGTAGATGAAAGTGAGATATTTATATTTTCTTATGATAACATTAAATATTTACACTAGTAACAGTCATATTTAACATGACAAAAATAACTGAAATCATTTTCACGGGAGTTCGCGGCCGTTTGTTTGACGTTGCCTAGGAGATCTGTGCCAAATCTCGCGAGAGTGTGTCGTAGAGCCAGAGACAGGTCTTGAACAAAGTGGATTTTCTCCTGATGTGTCCGTCTGAAAATTACCATTTTCATGTCAAACTGTTCAGAAGAGATGTGGCTTTTGGAAAATGAGTCCAAAATTTTCTTCAGTGACCGTGGGGAGTAAGACCCTACCATAATCGGTGTTCACGTTAAATTGTCCCATTGGAGTCAATACACTCCAGGCTGCCTCTGGTCTCCCTAAAGGGGTGTGGCCGTGCAGAAGCCCACGTGACATGCATACAGGAAGCTGCCCGTCATGGACGGTGTCAGTGCCCGATCCGTACCCGGAACACGATCCGTCCCACACGCTTACTGCGCATGCGCGACGCTTACTGCGCATGCGTGCCTTTCTACGGCAGCCTGAAGGCAGCAGACAGACGCCGGCAGACACCGCGAATGCTAAAAAAAAGTCCCATTAAAAGTCCACTGTGGTGTCGTTAAAACGTCACTTTATTGATTTTAAATATTTCTTTAATGCGAGAAGTTTAGAGTCCTATCTTTGGTCAGTTTATCCGACTGACGTTTGTTTGGAAGTTTGCTCCGGCGTTTTGGGAGAAGTGCAGAGCGACCTGGGAGCAGCCACTGGGAGCTAACGTTAGCTCGCTGCTCGGCTCATCTCAGAGGCAGCAGCCGGCCGACTGAGAGGATCGACCGGTCATCTTACGTCGTCACGCCGGTGGAAAGCGAGCAGATTAATTTATGGTCTCATTAAAAAATAAAAAAAAATAAAAATGGTCTCATTGATTAGTTTGTGTAAATGAAAAGCAAAGCTTCAGGTGTGTTCTGGTCAATCAAAAGAGCAGCGCTGACTTGGTGCTGTCTGTATGTGCAGAAATCACATTTACATCAATAAATAAATGTTTTAGAATTAACTGATCGGTCTACATTAAATTTAATTTAATCAGAAATAGAACAGAGGGAAATTCGTGACGACGTGCTTGTGTTTTTCCCAAAAAACGTCTCTGTTTTCATATATCCGCGGTGTCTGCCGGCGTCTGTCAATGGTCTGCTGCCTTCAGGCTGCCGTAGAAAAGCACGCATGCGCAGTAAGCGTCTGGGACGGATCGTGTTCCGGGTACGGATCGGGCACCGACAGACGGTCTTGGTTTATAAACCGTCTTTGGTGGCAGTTCTCTCCCTCCTCCTCGGCTTCCAAGTTCTATGCTCAAATACATCCATGGCTCAGCTTCCCAGTGACGTCGCCAGAAGCCCAATCAGTAGGGGTGTAACGATACACAAAAGTCACGGTTCGGTAGCCTACGTACCTCGGTTTTGAGGTCTCGGTTCGGTTCATTTTCGGTACAGTAAGAGAACCAAATGCAAAACATAATTTTGTTTGTTGTTTAGGATTTTTTTCTAAACCAAATGTACATGTTTTAGTCAAATGTAATTCTTTTACTCACCTAAGTATGTTATGTGCATTGTCCCTGATACAAATAAACTTATAAACTTATTAAACTTAACTTTATAAATAAAATATAACGCTAACCATTATACAAAATATGAAAAAAAAAATGTACTGTTGTAAGGTGCTGCCTGATAAGTTCAATAAATTATTCTCAAATTAACATAAAATGTGAATTAGAAAAACTTCTCACACAACATTTTTTTTTTTACATGTGAAGTTCAGTGCAGCACTAACAGTTGAAGCCAGTGACGGACTGACATAGGGCAATGTGGGCATAAATGCCACAATGGCTGCCTGACGATGCAACCGTTCGGCCGCGAAAAAAAAGAAAAGAATGAATGAATAAAGCGGATCATCACGATGGCACAGTGCGTAGTGTCAACACAGGAGCGACATACGCCTGCTGTTACCGCATCTGCAGCAGCAGATCCACAGGTGCCGGGAGCTCAGCGCGACACAGACAGACAGAGAGAGAGAGAGAGAAAGACGGGCGGGCGGGCGGACGGAGGGACAGGTAGACAGATAGAGAGGAGAGAGGAGCCACATAGCCCTCACCTCCACTCTTCCTACAAGCCGGAAGGCTCTTCAAGTCTGTTTACTCGCTAGCGGTAGCATTAACATTAGCGGTAGCATTAGCGATAGCCACGACGTAAACGGGCGGCACGTGTAGCTGCAGGCGGACTGTAAACACACAACTTCTGTACCGAATCTCAACGCTGTGCCGAACCGAACGCCCCGTACCGAATCGGTTCAATACGAATATATGTACCGCTGTCAGAAATAGCGTGTTTTTCCTCTGCTGGTGAATTAAAGGGGGAGGAGGCGAGAGTGAAGGTCTTTGCCCGGAAAACTTTTCAGCTATCGTCAGTGACAGAGAATATTGAGTTGTACATGCAATAACCTGAAAAAAAAGTGATTTTCAGGTGATGGATCCTTTAACATATGCGTCTATTAGTTTGCATCCTGCAACAATAATCAGACACAACATTTAAACACAAAGTTGTTTGGTGTGTGCTGCTGGCATCAAACCACCACCGCTCACAGAGGAACGGTTATTCATCTCCTCGCTCAGACAGGCTCCCCTGATTGTGACACATAAAAATGTCACCTTAGTTATTATGAGAATGTGAATTACAGTGAGAAGGAAACGTATTCTGCTTCCATTTCCATAAACAGCTTCAGTCTTTACAATACGAATAACTTTTTTCTTCTTCTTTTTTTTTTTTTTTTACCTCTCAGGAAGGCTGCTGTGCTACTGACAGGATGTCTGCTCTCTATTGTCCTCGCTCTGCCACCTAATCACTCCCCACACACCAAACACCAAGATTTAATTTCCTATATCCCATCCTCTGGGGCCCAAAATGTGCGCCAGAAGCTTTCCTTGCAAAAAAAAAGAAGAGAATTTAATTACATGATGAAGAGAAGCTTCACATTAACTCACAATTATGATGTGCTGAGACATTCACTGATCCTTTTTTTCTCACACACTCATGAGTCAAAAAGGCTTTTTCTGTTTTTTCTGAATCTTCGACTTTCCTCTCCAAAGTAGGACGACTTACACAACTACAGTCTATCAATAACATTTTTTTATTTTTTATTTTTTTGGGTGGGAATCAAAGCAGCCATCACATAACTATCCAGGGTGATGTAAGGATGGAGAAAGAGGAAGCAGAGAGATTTTTAAAAAAGAGGACGAAAAACTTCAAGCACCAACCGACTCCCACTCTTAAGCAGCCCCCCCTCCCCCCTGCCTGAACACACAAACACACAGAGCACAAACACTAACGCACTGAGCCCTTTAAATTGAGCAAACATGAGCTAATGTCGTGAATCAGTTTTCTCTTCCGCCAAAGAAAGTGAATGGACTGAGTTGAATGACTTTTTATACATTAAAATAAAGATAAAACAGCTCATGTCTTCATAAAAGATGCAACAGAAGTCTGTGCTTCTAAGTGGCTTTTAACTCAGCAACTTATCTAATCATTAAAGGGATAGTTCACTCAAAATTGAAATTTCGATTTGTCATTTGACAGGAACAACAAGTCTGAGGAAACTTCCTTTATCTGACATTTTATAGACCAAACTATAAACTAATAATAAGCAGATTAAAGGGATAGTTCACCCAAAATTCAAATTTCACTCATTATCTACTCAGAGCCCTCTGTGCCTTGAATTTTGGGTGAACTATCCCTTTAATCTGCTAATTATTAGTTTATAGTTTGGTCTATAAAATGTCAGATGAAGAAAGTTTCCTCAGACTTTTGAAGGAGGAGACGGCTGGAGCCTTTTCTCTGTGGTCCGTAATGCTGAAGATCAATTTAGAGCTAATTATTGAATTGATTAGTCACTTAAAAGAAACAAATCAGCAACTACTTTGACAAGCAATCAATCATTTTGCATGTTTTTCCATTCCTACTTTTACAAAGATATGTGACAGTAAGTTAAATATCTTGTGTTTTCATCAAACAAGTCAACTTTATCAATTTGGACTCTGAGGCTGGATTGCACCAACAAGGTTTAATTTAATCTAAGATTAGGTCTAATCAGAGATTAGTAAAACTCAGTTTAAAATGAGTTAATCTATGTTTAAAATTAAGCAGAGCTCTGTTGCACCACTTAAAATTAATCTCAGTTTAGTAAAACTCAGTTTAAATATTTAAACTGAATTTAAACTGATTTAAATCAGTAGGGACAAGTGTGTAGGCCTATAAAGGAATTGATATTACTAATTAAATATGCGAAATGGAGTTTTGCTCTTTGTAGTTTGTAAACAAAACATTCAGCGGGCTCAACTGTGTAGACCTCCTGCCCCTGACAGCAGCAGTCAAGACCGCAGAGGAAACGAAATACAGTCCGAGTGAAGCGCTGGAGCTGTGGGCCGATACCCGCCGTCACCAACATAAGGAGCCTCCGGTGTCACACCTTTGTTTTTTTTTTTAACCCAGTGTCTTGACAGGAGAGCCGTTGTGGTGAGCTGGGAAGACGGCGTTAGCGGTGGATGCTAACCACTACCACTAGCCTAAGTTAGCATCGAGTTAGCTCCCCACAACGGTCCTCATAGGTTACTTGTTACCAGTCGAGGTTTTAGTTGTCGGTGACGGTCAGGAATCGGTCCGCAGCTCCAGTGCTTCACTCTGACTGTATTTCTTATTCTTTGCGGTCCTGACTGCAGGCCAAGAGAGAGACTCAGCAGATCAGAGACAGCTAATGCAGCTAGCAGCCCTGAGCCTTCTCTGCTGCACGTAGCTTCACCTGAGCTCTGTCTCCGCCCAGAAACGTCTCCGTGCTTAACAAAACAAAAAGACAGGAAATTGAGAGAAAGGCTGTCTCTCAATTTTCTTCAAGGAGCTTCGTAATTTTGTTCACTCACCTCAAAAATGCAGTGATTGAAAAAATTAAACCACCTCCACTGTCAGTTTAAAATTAACCCTAGATCACAGTTTAAACTGCAGTTTAAAGTTCTGGTGCAACAGGATTAAATTTAAACTTAGTTTAGAGTAAAAAGTAAACTGAGGTTTAAAGGGAGGTTTAAATCTAATCTGTCTTAATTTTGAACTAGGTTTAAAGTTTAGTGCAACAGAATTTAAACTTAAACCATGATTTAATCTGGTTTTAAAGTTAAACCTTGTTGGTGCAATCCAGCCTGAGAGGAGAGGATTGATCAATAGACTCAATTATGAAGATGCTCATCACCTGCAGCCTTAGTTACAACCTTTAACGCCAGAAGCCATAAGGATGAAAGAGAAACTTTGGCAAATTTTTAGGCATTTTTGGAAAAGGGTGATCTGGGAAAACAGCAGACAAACCTACATCGGTTCAGAGAGACACTCAAGCCATATTTCTGAATGATTATTCTGTTCACAGCGACCGTACACACAGTCCACACACACACACACACACACACACAAACATGCCTGCCCACTCTCTTCCACCCCCTGCCTGGACGAGGCAAAACCTCCCCTCTGAAAAGTCAGTACAATGATTAATCAGCTAATTATTCCAACATTAGTCTTATTTCCAGAGCTCCTATATCATTCAAAGTGCTCCTTTGCTCCTCTATTGATCACGTTTATATAATTTTCCTATATGATTAAGGTTATTATGTCAGTAGGCCACTGTTATTAACCTCTATACGCAGCTTCGAGACAGAAACTTCACACAGTCACAAACATATTTAGGCATTTTTGGATCCAAAACCTAAAAGGAGAGCCACAGAAGTATTTCTGGAGTGTATGTAATGATTATTCTCCTTATCAATTAAAAGAAAAGTCAGTACAATGATTAATCAGCTAGTCTTATTTCCAGAGCTCCTAATCATTCACAGTGGATCTTTGTTTTAAAAATAATGTTGTTTCTTGGTTGTTTGATAACTTGACTTCTTCCACACACACAGGTCAAAGCTCAGGGAGCATCAGACCATTCAATAGGTTGGTTCCCTCATCTGTCGGCATTAACTGAACAAAGAAACTAACACATGCTCTGTCTAAACTCTGTGTAATTAAACTTAAAGACCATTTACACATTCAATCCTCACCCTCAACTCTCATCACAGACTATGACAGTGGTTTTAAATCCATCCACAGCAACAATCAAAATCACTTTGTTTTTCAATCCTGGTGGAGGATTTGCTGCTATTCTCTGTTTTATATTTATATCCAGGACAAGGAATCAGAAGACGCCACTTGAGAACTTGAGCAAATTATAATGAGTATTTTTTGACAATTTTCAGGATATTTCATTAAGTTTCATCAAGTTAAATGCCCGATTAATCAATGACTATTAAAAATAAATTGCAACTCTTGTTGAATTAACAATAATACAAATACAGGCTTAAATGAGCACTTATGTATTGAAACCTGTTTCCAATAGTGATGGTAAATAGCCTAAGTATGTTTATCAAACTGGGTCTGTATTTGTGTTCATCCAGATTTGCCTAATTTAATCATTTAACCCCCCAGTAGCCTACTAATCCAGAGAGGGTTTGTTATTCAGACCTCTCAACACTTCTCTCTGTCAGACTCAGTGAAAAGCTGCTTAACTGCATCAAAACAGGACCGACAGATAGTGACGCCTGAGTAAACAACCACAACACTTTCTGTAAAACAATGCTCAGGAGGGGAGTGGCCTTCATTTACAGTTACAGCCACTCGACTCCGGGCCGACTGTGTTTACTGATGGGAAGGGGGTAAACAGGTTTCACACATCAGCCCTGTGAATACAGACACTTCACATTGACCGTGACTGACTGACTGACTGTAAACATGTAGTTTTTTATTATACAAATGTGGGCGAGTTTAATAAAATGAGAGCATCACACTCACCTGATGTGTCCCAGAGACTGAGCTCCACCCGCTGGTCCTCAAGCTCCAGACAGGCTGTGTAGTTCTCAAACACAGTAGGGACATAAGTCTATAGAGACAGACAATTAAAGAAGCATTTTAATTCATACAAATCCACATTAATAGAAAAGAGACTTTACAAGATATTACTGAATCACACTAACAGTGAATATATGAGCTTTATAATATCATATAAGCAGACAGATCTTTGTGAAATACTGTGTTTTCTATAAAAATGACAAAATAAATCATTAATAAACACCATTACATAATAGCCTAACCTACAAATACATTATTATAGGCTACATATTCATTTTCAGTCTAGATATTCAGTGTAGATGTTATGGATTATAAACTACAGTGTGATTGTCTACTGTCAATAATCTTCCAATTCAATAATAGAGTTGGCAGTAATAGTTAGCCTAATAGTATGTAGTAGGACATGAAAATGCCATATAGCCTATAAGACCAATTGGTTCACAGTAAATTCAGATTAAGATGATGTAGGTAATACTAATACAAATAGACTCATAAAGACTTGATGCTGTGGCAGCTGAAGTCTCCTACCTCTGGATAACAGTCCTTGGCCAACACTTGTAACATCGCAGTTTTCCCGCATTGAACATCTCCGACCAGCACTAATTTACACCTCGCTACGAAAGGCGCGAGTCTTCTTTCCTTCATGGTAAAAAAAAACACACACACACACGGAACACAAACTATCAAGAGGATCGGAGTGGTGGATGTAATAATAATATCGCCGGTAGCCTGATTAGTCCCGGTGGGTTTCCAGCTGTGTGCTCTCCTCTGCTCGGTCAGTCAGTCAGTGTGTGAGTCCGTGAATGAGGCAGAGCAGCAGCAGCAGCAGCAGCAGCTTCAGTCAATGATAGACGCGCTGCAGAACTTTATATAGACGAGCCAACCAATGAGAGAGGAGCACGAGGAGAGGAAGAGGGGCAGAGCTGCACCAGCCAGGTCTTGACTTACAGTAACAATCATGAGCCCCCTCCAGAAAATTGAACAACTTCTATAATAATAATAATAATACTAGCTAGTAGCTACTAATAATAAAGAGAAACGGAAAATGCGTATGAATGCTGAAGCCATCACTGAAGCCGTGCTGAATTAGCAGAAGAAACTGACAAACAGGAATGACATGCAACACACGTTTGAGGCAGGAATTGAGCCATATACCAACTTTATTTATAAAGCACTTTAAAAACCCAGTGGACCAAAGTGCTGTACAAAATTTAACACAGCACATGAGTAAAAATTAGTCAATAAAATAAATACTATATGTTAGGCTATATACTCACTTTGTGTGGAGACACAATAAGGACGTTACACAGGACTTTACTGCTGGTCGGCGCACGTACAGGCCATCCACATGACTTAAACACCAGGGCCAGTTCATGGCGAAGGTTAGAGTTAGGGTACAGTAGATTAGAAAACCGGTCAATCCAAACTAAGGAAATGTATTATAGCTTTTTATTTAATCTTAAACAACCAAGTGTAACAACAATAGGCTAATGCCTCTAAGAAAGAGAGAGGTCTGAGAACGCACTCTTTGTTTAATCTCTCCCAGGGTCATTCAGGACAATGAAATACTTTTGATTTCTGATGCAGTCTGACTTGTCCTGATAACCCAACCTTTACTGAGGTCTAGTGGTGCTTGCAGGCAGATTTTCTTTACCTTTGAACAGAGATAGGACTGCTGTTTCCAGTCTGTTTACGAAGCTAAACTTCACATTTAATGAGAGTATTAGCCTATGTCACTTGATGACAGTGTGAAGGGAGTGAAAAACTAGATGGATCTTTGATTATCGGTTTTGAATCGAAGACGTATAATCATCAACAACCTCACTGATGTTGACATTGCTATTCCTGCTCTTTCTGCAGTTTGTGTTTGTGCAACATGCAGTGAAACCAAATCAGGAAGCATGCTCATGTGTTATCTGACTTGTGTCAATAGTACGACAGGTGGTTGTGTTTGCTGGTGGTATCTTCAGCACGTGTTTTTGAAGTTTGATGACCTCAAAGTTTTTGGAGTATCTCGGTTCACAGGTCAGTTTGGATAGTGTCTATCTATGCAAAAGGAAATCCATCTGACCAGGCTGTTCTCCAAATGTCTCCCTGTGTATTTTAGTGTTTATCTCTGACTAACTGTGGGATCAAGCCAAGTGAGAATTCATACAATTATTATTAATTTTTTTTTACATGAAACATATGACCGAGTTTACATGTTTATACAACACGTAGCGAGCAGCGTGCACGGCCTGCACAAAGCGTTGCCTGCCAACCCCCAAACACATGACAGATGGCTTCATCAATCTGAAGTATATAGCAGAGAATGTGAGAGTGTGTCAGCCATTTGGAGAGGAAGTGGAGCATAGCGTGTTGTGCTGCTGAACATAAATGGAAACAACTGCTCAACTGTCACAGAGGACCCTTTGATGCCATTAATGTATATCGTCAAACCCTGGTTGGGGAAATCAATTGCACCTGCTGTCTGGTGCAGCGATAAACAAGTAAACAGGGTCCTTCTGTCCTCCGCTTCATTGAAATGTTCTGTCTTTGTGCTGTGTCCCCTCCACTCCACTCCTGTACACCAAGAAGATGCAAATAATCACACTCCCACATGTTCGGTTTTTGTCTCTTAGATACTGTAACTGTATCCGTACATCTGACTTTCCAAATACTGAATATCAGAGGATTTGTAACTCAGTCTGCACAGAGAATCCCTCGCTTCCCCCGACTCCACTGTCAATAAATCCTCATCTTCCTGTTTGTTTTAACGAACACACATTCAAACTCTTTGATAATGTCCGTCAATCAGTTGCAAGAGAGTGGCATCAATAACCCTTTTATCTTGTTTTCAGAAATAATACAGTTGTACAGTTTTTTCGGGTCACATGTTCAGAGTGGGGTTGGGGAGTTTCTCGACAGGCCTGTGGTGTTGCCGTTGTTTTCCTGATGAGAGGAGACAGCACTCTGAGATGGTGATGACACACTTCGGTCATCTGAACTTGCATCTTTACATAATCCCCAAACTGGAACTCCTCCTGCATAGAGAGACTGTGTGGAGCTTTAGTGCTGGATAGCCAACTCCGTGGGCACCTGACGACTATCTGACCCAAATTTATCATACACAGCACTTGGTTGGAAGTTGCATTTTCACACTGTGTTTCACTTTTACCCAACTAGCCCTACTTATATTTAGCATGTTGGATTCTTGATTTGTTATATTGGATAAGTTTATGAGTCACAGGAAACCTCAAATATAACAATTCAAAAATGCTTTAGGTTAAAGGAGCTATGATGTGCAATGTGCATTAATGCGCACCAGAATCATTAACATACATTGGGAATGTTGGCATAGAGAGACAGAGAGTGGGCATTAATCCCAAGTCCATTTCAAATCATTTCTAAGGAAGAACCCAAAAAGGAAAAACTCATCACATCCCCTATGCCTTGAAGCTACCTCATTTGCATAATTCGAGTATGGTCGTGGTTGAAAGCTCTTGCATTATGTAAATTGTAGTATGATTAGAGAATATTACCATAAACACCAGTGCAATCATAAAGAGGAAATCTGTAATACCTGTCCGTTAATTGCTGTTGAACATGGCACAGTTCGGCATCAGTGATCATCAGCCTGCAAACTTGTTCATTACCATTAATTTAGTGCACTGGTAGGCCACTTCATATAGTAGCATATTATGCTAACAGTAGGGTAATTGCAACGCCTGCATCCACCAATCTGAGAGTAGTTAAAAAATAAATGGAGTGCATAAGGATGGAGGAATGTCAGATGTGCACATACACATTGATAAGCTAACAAATGATTTGATACAATACACATGACAGAAACTGCATTGCAATCATATTTGTATGCAAAAACTGTGGAGAAGCCCGTAGGCATAGTGACAGAATGGAGATAAATTACAGAGAAAGCCTTCAATAACAACGAGGGATAACTCAGAAGATGAGACAGCTACAGCTAGTTAATGTTATCAAATGTCATGGAAAAACAGTGCAAAGGGTGAGTGAGTGTTATTTCATATCTGAAGTAGGCTACAATAACTGAGAAGGGCTCTTAATGCTGCTCAGCTCTCAACCTTCAGTGTGAGCCGCGCCACTTCAGCGAGATGGTTTCAGACTGGCTGCCTCAAATACATGAAAGCGACCGGTGGTAGCAACTTAGTGGGGTTGGGGGAAGCAAGAAACACTAACAAAGCCGCACCTTTTTATTTTGAAAGCAAATACTGCCCAAAGTTGAATGGCATAAATCTGACCAGTTTAACCAAAAAGACACAAAAAGGCTCCCACTGTGTCCTGCATCTCTGTTCCTGTGTCACTGAAAACCTGGGAAGTGAAATATGTTTGCTATTTATTTCATAATTTCACTTAGATGGTGATTGTTTCCTAGATGTAGCTATGAAACACAAACAAAGTGTTTCATAACATATCCAAAAAATTCTGAAATTGAGCTCATTGTGACATACATCATACTGCACATATTGTTATGAAACTATGCTGCCCTCTAAAGGTGAAGAAAAGAAAGTGCAGTGCAAAAGGAGCCATCAAGAGAGAGCACAAAGTAGCCTATATAGGCAGTCTGGAAATGTTTTTGTTGGTGTACCAGCCTATACACAAGAAACAAGAAAATGTAACAGAAATAAACTGTAGAAGCAAACTTATTTGTTTTGCATGTAAGATGTTACTCTGCGTTTCTACAAAATAAAGCATGTTTCCCATAGCCCTTATATGCTATCTGAATATTTTTTATTGTGTATTAAATTAATGGTAATTCTTTCTTCTTCTTTTTTAAAAATTTGTTTGGTTTAATTCAATTGACGACTAAAAAAAGAAATAGTAAAGTAGCAGAAAAAAGAAAAAAGACTACACCTCCCATGATCCTCTTCTCGCTCGGCGACACTTCCGCTTCATCCGTTATAGGACTAGTATTACAAGGTTTAGTAAAACTACGAGTACAAACAGCCGCCGTGTTATTTTAATCTTTCAACATCTACATGTACAGCGGATTAATCATTAAACTTCAGCTCACCTGTGGTAGTTTTGCGTTATTTTCCTCTCTGGTCGCTCAGACCGGGAAACACAACACACATCTGAAAACATCTTTTTCTCTCGTCACAGAACTTCCGCGTTTGTGTGACGACATTGTCCATACCTTGTCTCATTGGTCTTGTCCACCGCTTAAGCGTTTTCCCGCGCTGTAAAACACAGCACCGACCACTGTTGTATCGTAGCGGACTCTAACTTTATTTTTGTATTATTTACACCGGTACCGGAGCCGTTACTTCACAACCAAGTGATGCCGTCCTCCTCAGACTATGACCCGGCCTCTCTGCCGGACCTCCTGCCGCTGTATTACCGGCGGCTGTTCCCCTTCTCCCAGTACTACCGATGGCTAAACTATGGAGGATGTGAGTATCACTGATCACTCAGCTTAGGAAGGAGAGACAGAGTTAATGTTACTGAGCTAAATGACTGAAGGTTTTCAGCATTATTGTGTTAATGGAGACCTAACTGCTTGTTTCATATCAGCAATGGCAGTAACTTACTGTCAACTGTGGTTGTTTTGTTTTTCCTTTTGACACGATATTGTTTTCAGTTACCAGTTTATTAGGAACACCCAGCCAATACTAATACATTAACGTTAGTCCTTTAATATTAATCCTGCCTTCATGGGGGAGTTTAACACCGAAAAACAAGTGCCTTGCTTAGCTCGCTAGTTAGTTTTTAGTCATACACCAAAAGTACCCAGCCCTCATGGGCTTACAAGACATGAATACATGCAGGAGCCATACAACAAACAAAACATAAAGGGAATGATGCTTCTAAATATGCTTCCACATACACAAGTACATATATACATAAACATAGCTTACATATGTGCATACAAATCAGACTTCACACATATGATCCTGCCCTGCTTGTAGGCCTTTAGGATCACCTCAGCTGAGCTCTGCTCTTCATATTGCACTGACAGTATCACCCAGGGAGGTTGTTGACCTCCAGGAAGCCCCCATGTTAACGTCTTGTTTCTCCTTCTACCTCAGTGCAGAAGAACTATTTCCAGAACCGAGAGTTCTCCTTCACGCTCAAAGACGACATCTACGTCCGCTACCAGTCGTTCAGCACGCAGAACGAGCTGGAGAAGGAAATGCAGAAGATGAACCCGTACAAGATTGATATTGGAGCGGTATACAGCCACAGGGTGAGACTGCATGTTCCCCGTTATTTGTACTCTTCAAGTGTCACTGTAACAACTAATAGGATTGTATGAATAAAGTTTCATGTGTTTGTCTCCCACCACAGCCGAATCAGCACAACACAGTGAAGTCAGGAACCTTCCAGGCGCTGGAGAAGGAGCTGGTGTTTGATATTGATATGACGGATTATGATGATGTCAGAAGCTGTTGCAGGTAAATAACCCATCTATTACACGTTGCTTTGACCCAGTCATTTCTGCACAGCTGTTACTGAGTTAAGGCAAACTCTGATTTCAGTGCTGCAGACATCTGTTCCAAGTGTTGGACCCTGATGACGATCGCCATCCATATCCTGGATAGAGCACTTAGAGGTTTGTTTTGTTTGTCAACCATCTGTTCACCACTTTTCTATTTATTTATTTTGGCAAAAATAGCATCAAACCCTTGTTTTTACATGATATTTCAGAGGACTTTGGTTTCCAGCACCTGCTGTGGGTTTATTCTGGCAGAAGAGGAGTGCATTGCTGGGTGTGTGACGAAGCTGCCAGGAAGCTCTCTGTAGCTGCTCGCTCTGCCGTTGCAGAATACCTGAGTCTGGTGAAGGTGACAGGATTTTAGTTTTTTAATCACGTGTTGAACATATTTTACAGCTAATATTGCCTCTTTTGCCATTGATTATTCTGTTTATGACTTGAATGCAAGTTCATTTTTGAGATGTCACATACTACATTATTTTTAATTTACAGGGCGGTGAAGAGACTGTGAAGAAAGTAGTGCTGTCAGATCCAATCCATCCCTTTATCAAGTAAGAACCAGCAGATTTCAGTATGAAACCGTTACTGTATTTGTTGTGTTTTGATGTTTGCGTCTAATTTAACTGATTATTATTGAGATTGTTGCCTCTGCTGGATGTTGTGGCTTCAGCTGTCTCTACCTGTAATCCTAACAGGGAGTCTTTGGCATGGGTGGAGCGCTACTTTCCCCAGTACGCGCTACACGAGCAGGAGATACTGAGCCGCAAGGAATCTGTAGACAAAGTGCTGGCACTCGTCCCTGAGGATATCCTTTCTATGGTTTCATGTGTATCTCAATAACCTATGCAGTACAACAGGTGGTTAATGAGTAAAAAAAAAACACAACAACAACAACAGCATTTTCTTTCTTGACCTTAACTCAGCTCTTACATGTCAGGAAACAATTACAGCAGGACTTCCAACAAGAGAAGAAACCTGAGTCTCGTTGGGCGTACATCAGGGATCAAGCCGCTAAGAAACAGGTTGGTGATTCTGTTAGCGTCCCATTATGACTTTTTTGTTTTTTGCACATTACAGCAACTGGGTTTATGATGAACTCTTTCTTTCCTCCAGGCCACTGCCAAGAAGGGTCAGCACTTTGAGAAAGAAATCATGCTGCAGTACTGTTACCCACGACTCGACGTGAACGTCAGTAAAGGCGTGAACCATTTGCTAAAGAGTCCCTTCAGTGTCCATCCCAAAACAGGTAAACATAGAGCGAAGGAGATTAATTAAATCAAGTCCACATGGTAAAGACGTGACGGTCGGGGTCTCACTGTGTCCGTCTCTCTTTGACTCCGGACAGGACGAATCTCGGTGCCCATTGACCTCAAAGAATTAGATCAGTTTGATCCTTTCGATGTTCCCACAATCAGGTAAGTGAGGATTCATCGCCTCGCACTTGATTGTCGTGTGTTGTATTTGATACTTGATCGATTTGTGTAACTTTTTTCTAGCCTGATCTGCGAGGAGCTGGATCGACCCAGAACAGCAGAGGAGGAGTCGGAAGAAACAAAGGATAAGGAAAATGAGAAGGATGCATCAGAGAGAAGAAGGATCAGAGGTGAAATTATGAATAAATGGCCTTAATTGATAAATCCAGCAATAGATATAAGTGCGAGTATTATTGAGTAGTAACTGAATATTTTGGTTCACGCATTACTTCTCTTCACAGATTACAAAAGGACCAGTCTGGCAAAGTACGTGAAACACTTGGATGCGTTTCTGGATGGGATGGCTCGTACACGGAAAGGAGAACTTCTCAAAAAGAGTGGTACGTTGTAATCTAGATCGACCACATGGAGCATTTCAGATTTTTAGACTTTCATTTAATCACATTTCTTTCGTTCTTGTTTCCTGTAGATCTCCAGAAAGACTTCTGAACTGGATCTCAACAGTGGGAGTGTTAATAGTTCACTTCTACCAACTGTAATGTATGTCGAGGGCTACATGTTGTGATTGAATTCTTCCATCTTCTGGACCTATTGAAGTTTAATCCAAATTTCTTTTTTGTGTGATTCAGTAATAATAAATTAAACATATGTGAATCCTCTATTAAGGGAAGGATTTTCCTAATGTCAATTGCATTATCATTTGTCAACTTGTTGCCTACATTTTTCTACTGTACAGTCATTTATGAAAATAAATTTGGTATTTCCTCTCTTTAAAAATCTTGTTCTGTGATCCGGTTACTTTGAATGCAGGTATTTTGCTGTTTTGTCCAGTCCAAGTGCAGTAATAGTATCAGTATCAGTAACAGTTTGATATGGTTACAGACCATTACTGGTAAACCACTTGTTACAATGTTTATATAATTGTGGATTTTGTAAGACTTTAGCTGATACTTAACACATTTTCATATTTAAAACAAAGGCGTCTCTCTCTAGTGCTCTAAGTGTATAATTAAATTACAAATTAAAAAGAGTCCATACCTCAGTTATTAGAGAGATTCCCAGATGTAGAGCCATCATGCAATCGTAAAATGACCCCATTGTAACCAACTAGCTACATTTCTAAAGAAAACACAATGATATGATAATTCAGCTGTTCAGAAACACAGTATTCAGATTATGTCTATAACTGTATATCATATAAAAAGAGTCCATACCTCCCCAATTTATACATGGCCTGTAGTACTTTTCATTCTTTTCTTTTTTTAAAGGGATAGTTCAACATTTTGGGAAATTGGCCCATTGCCATAATCCCTATCATTTTAGGAGCAGGTTAATTACCTTTAATTTAATTTAATAGCTTCAGTGCAAGCTATTTTTAGAACGGCGGAGCAGAGCCACGAGCTGCTCAGAGATACGCTATGGAGTCTAATGGGATTTCTTGGTTTCCCTCATCAAATTCATCAAATACACAATCCAACAACTCCAAAACGCTCTTGTGGACAAGTTGTGACCTGCACATTCACCACGCTATGAGATAATAACACATTTTCGAGGTAAATTCATGCAACACCGCTGATACACGTTCCTGTCGTCGGGTGTAGTTATTTGGCAAGTACCCTCTGCATTTGCCTCGAAAACAACTCTGTTAATAGCGTGGTTAATGTGCAGGTCAGGGAGGCAGAGAAAGGGGAATGATATGCCATGCTGTAGCTACGTTTCTAATGCAGTTTTTTTGTATCATTCTCTTTCTTTTATAATGTCTATCTACTATATATCCTCTTTTACAATACACAGTACTGTTAGATTTACTCATTTATTAGTATTTTATTTATTTTATTGTCTTTTTAATTACTTTTTGGGGTAGGAGATAGGAGTGGGATTCTGTTCTGAGTTTTTCTGTATGTCCATGTTCAGTTCAGTAAAAAGCTTAATAAACAAAGTTAAAACAACAACAACAACAACAACAACAACAACAACAACAACAACAACAGTACATCATGGAAAAGAGAAATTACCCCGCTGTCCCTTTAAATAACCCGGAAGTAAAAGCCACGCTTCTAAAGCGGATATTACCGTGACGCTGGGGTTAGAAGTTCTCTCTCACAGCCATCTTGGATATAGCGTCCCAAGTCGGTGAGTGTCTCCTCTGACAATCCAACATCATCTAGTGGATTTTCATGAATTTTCATAAGTATCAAACGTCTCGTGTGTTTGTTTAAAGTCCAGTTAACGAGTCGGTTCTGTTATTACGTCCGTATCGATCCTCTATTTGGTGATTTACGCTCCGTTATGCGTCCGATTACCGGCTCAAAATGGGGGAGGGAACATGATGACTTCCAGCTTCCACCAGCACAGCCTGTCAGGGGCCAGAGAAATATATGATGGTTAAGTGGTGTATTAACAACACGTTGGTTGTTTCGTAGAGGTCAAATCTGAGGAGAAAGTGTTGGTCTGGTTTTGTTCCTGTCGAGACTAACAGCCGGTTAGCTTAGCATCGTGCTAGCGGAGAGTTAACGTTATAGCAGCAGGAGCCTCACGAGCTAAAAGCAGCATGGGCTCCCGTCGTCCGCCGTTTAACTGGTTGTGACACCTACAACTCGTGGTGTGAGCTGTAACCAGTCCGCTAAAATGAATGAGTGGTGGTGTGTCAAATCAGTTGTCCGTTTAATTCATTGACGACAACGACACCGGAGTTGGCCTCCAAAACGCAGGTTGCACTAATCTGGATCCGTGTTTTTAACCCTGTTTTAGCCTCTGTGGGTGCATGTAGACAAAAACTGGACTTGAAGTCAGTGTGGTGGATTTTTTGGTCTACACTAGGTCCTGTGTGGTTTGACTGTGTTGTAAGAAATAGTATTTGTGTTGTAGAAGTAAATGTGTCTGAACAGTGTCTGCAGTGAAACAACATTTTTCTGCTAGATTATACTGCTGCGGTGTATGTATTCTGTTGTGTTTATAACTTTGTTTAAAAAATGATTGTCTGGCTTGTTGCCAGTTGTGTGTCTGTCATATATTCAATGATTCAATATATCTAGGTTGGTTTCTAGCCAGTTGTAACAATAGAACTACTACATACAATAGGAGCCCAATAATAACAGACTATGATAACAAAGGAAATCAAACTTTGCTTGAGCTAATGGTCTCTCTCTAACTGTCTTTCTTTTTTCTTTTACAAGCAACCATGCCTGGTGAAGCCACAGAAACGGTCCCAGTTACCGAGCAGGAGATGCAGCAGCCCCAAGTGGAGACTGGTTCGTATATATTTCAACTTAACATGAACATGCATGATGTATTACCATAAAGGGGTCCTTGAACTCTCATGACATATGATTTGGTCAACAAGTAACCACCCAAAGCTGGTTATTTGCTTTTGACTGAACTGTCAATACTGGATTACTGGGTCATTATACTGTTCGATGAGTTGACTCAGCTGGCTCGACACTGAGATGACATAACAGCTGACAGTTATTTCGACCGTCACCGGCCATGTGTTGATACTTGGAGTCAGTAGTTTTGTCACAGAAGAATTTGCTGTGGTGATACTGCTTGACTTCCCTTGGAAAGAGAAATCCAGGACCCCTCTTTTGTATCTACATATACTCACAATGGACTGTAGTGACTTGCACTGGCAACTGGATTTATCACACAATGCATGGTGTTCAGTGTGGGTTACTCTGCACTATGAATGACTTGACTTGAATGTAAAAAAAACACTGAGTGGATTAGAAGGAGCCTTGTTGGTGATGGTATAGAAATGTCTGGTTTTGGTTGGTGACTAAACTCGTTTCATTTAAACAACATTTTAATGATAATTGTAGTAAACACTTGTATCACTTTATTTTTGTGTGTCACTTTTCACTACTTTGCACCTCAGTGTGCTCCGGTAGAAAATGGCCGGTAAGTGGGTGGAGGCCCTCTCTAAAGGGTGTGGCATAGACATTCATACTAACTTATCCATTTGCTGCAGGCACAAGAGACTTGGTCTAACCTGTCACTTAGCAGTAGCTGTCCCTCTACAGGCAAATAAAAAAAAATATACCAAGAGGTTTCAAAAACACATACTACACTGTGTAGCATGAAAGCACAATTTTGTTAAGAGGTTGTTTCTCAACTTTAGTGCGTGCACTACAGCAGCTTTGGGGAAAAGATGCAAATTTCTTTATCTTCTTTAGATACCCAGCATGACAAGCTGGTAATAGTATAATTACATCTTAGCAGTACAATACACCCTGTCAGTTGTGGTTTGCATGCATCCATGTGGGAGAACACTAGGTAAAGAATTATACAAGTAGTGGTAATTCTGCACATTTAGTTTTTGCATTGCATAAACTGCAATTTGAAGTCAAGTCAAGGTAGTATCAGTCCCTGACACTGATGGTAGATCTTGCTCTACAGGTCTCATTAGTTACTGACAAGTGTTTTCTTAATTCTCTCAATGCCTATGCTTGGGGCAAATATTTAGGCACCATCAATCCTAGGTTCAGAAGAAGACATGAGAAATGCAAGCGTTGAGTTGTTTTACAGTAATGCATTTGTGTCGGCATGTCGACCAGCACTCTATTATGGTTTCCCACAGTGCTCTCCTCCATAAATAATAGGCAGTTAAAAGGGATTGCACTGTGTAAGTGTTTAACTATTAATAAAATAACTGTTAATGTAATGTAATTACTCCCCATGGTTTGCCAAGAAGTGCAGTAACGCAGAGGTTTCCAACCTTTTTATCGCCGCGGACCGTTCACCGGTGGACAATTACACACATCCTAATTATATCAAAACAATTGTAGACCTTCAGATGGTTTTGTGTTACATTTTAATTAAATTATTAGGCCAAGTTCTTTGCTACAACTCACCATAATAATCAGTCATCTAGCGGTGATGGTCCAGTCTACTCGGTAATCTCCTTTTGCTGCTCACACTGCAGAAAACTCAGTGTTTCACAAAGATATGTTTGTAATAGAAGCAGGTTTTCAGTGCTTTTGTGGCAATCTCAGGATATTCTTTTGCAATCCAGAACACAGGGAGATTTAAAGTTTTCTGTGAAGTGATGAAACGATGGAGAGCCGGGCCATGGGCTTGACTCTTGGTTGTTTTTTTTTCTTCCTCTTTTTTAAATCATCTTTCTTTTTGTTGGCAGTCGTCGGGTCTTTTGTCGTCTCATTATTGAGTCTCTCAGCATGTGTTTATGCTTGTGAACCTGCCCGTCAATTGTGCAGCGCTGGGAAGATGCACAGAGTAAAGTGGCAAAATTTCCAAAATAAAACGACCATTAGTGTTAATTTAACAAAACAAACGACTTTATATTTTTTTCATTCTCTCTCTGCGACCCGATACTGGCCCGTGGACCAAAGGTTGGGAACCACAGCAATAATACAGAATTAATTAGTGCAGTCTGTTGCAACATTGATTTAACAGTAAAATGGAGTCATAGGTAATTTTAATGTAAAAGCTGCTGTTTTGGACCAAATGTCTTGGACACTGCATGGAGTTTGGAACGTGGGCACTTTACTTTTCTTTGAGGGCACCCAACACCTCTTTTGGCACATCAAGTGCCATTTCATATCGTGGAATTTTCTCACAACACATTGTCTTGTTCACATGTGGGACACGGTTTCTTGTTCACGTGTGGGACACGGTTTCTTTTTCACTTCTGTGTTTTCATGAAGTGCTCCTCAAACACCCCTCCATCCCTTCCTCCTGTTACTCCAGTTGCTCTTCCTCCATCAGCCACAGGAGAAGTGAGTTCTTCTCCTCCTGAGACGGCTGTTCCCACAGTGAACAAGGCAGTCCCACCGGAGAATCCCCCAGAAACCCCCGTTCCTGCTCCAGAGATGAGCTCCCCAGAAGAAGCTACCATTCAAACTAGTGGCGATCAACCAAATGGTGTCGCTGCAACTGGGACGGATGTACAATCCGTTACACAGCAAGAAGTGCCTGCTGACCCGCCCCAGGCTTCGGTTGATGCACCAGCTCCTGAAGAGTCCAAGCCGTCTGCTGAGCCTCCGGTTACAGAAGTAGAAAATCCAGAGTTGGTCATTGCTGCTGAAAAACCGGCCGCCGAAGAGGTGGAAGAGAAAATTGCTGTAGAAGAGAAAGTCTCAGTAGAGGAGCCAGTAACGGTGGCAGAGAAAATTCCTGATGATCCAAAACCATCTAGCCCTGAGGACATCAGTTCAAATAGTGAAGATAGTGGGATGGCAGACGGTCCAAAGAACCTCTGCGTGGATGCAGCAGAAGAGCCACTCCCTGGTGAAGCAAAGAGTGACCTTGAAGCTCTCAACAAAGATCTTGAGAAGAAGGAACCTCATATACTTCTCTCCAAGGCCATTCAATCAAAGGGGACCTCCAAATGTGAAGGCACACCTATTTCCACTAGCCACCTGTCAGGTTTGTTTCAGCTCGGTCTATCCCTCTCCGTCCCCACACACACACTTTACATTTCTTTAATCCACCTTTTTGGTTGGATTGGGCACATTTTTCACCTCAGTCCATGTTTTGAATTCAACATGGCGTCCCAGTACTGACATTTATGGTTATTGTCTGCATCTAAAGCTTGGTTCATTGTTGAAAGGACAAAATATTCATTGACAATGAATGGTTTTGTCACCAAGTGTTTTTTTCCTTTTTCTTTTGGTATATTTAAAAATATATACTTGTCCTGAAATAAAAGGCTGAATAGCTTTGCTCTGCAAGTTTTTCTCCTACAAACATTAGGTCGTTGGTTTAATGTTTTTGTAGCAGTGGCCTATTTTATTATTATATGCAAATTAATTTTAATCTGAAGTGCATCCTGACTAAAAATAGAATGGTTTTCTGTGTGGAAGTAGGTTGTGTTTACTCTGCATTTTGAGTGGCGGTTTGCATCGAAGTCAAGTTTGACAGGTCCTTTTCCTAACCCTGAGAAAAAAAAGTGGTTGCGTCTTGGTTTGAGATAATTTAACCCGCATGAGTAAGACTAAAGACATTCCCTTCACTGAATTTAAAAGACTTTCTCTATTCTGCCACACCTCCCGCCCCAGCTTCCTCCCAGCAACCTCAGGCAGCTTCTGGCCCTGCCAAGCCTAAAGGCAAAGGTGCCAAGAATGCACAGGGTTCTTCTGCCCCAAAGGCTGTTCCTGGCAGAAGAAAACGCTCCTCTATGTCTGCCTCTTCATCTTCTCCTACCTCACCAAAATCTACTCCCTCTACCCCCTTGACACCTGTGATATCTCCCCTGGCCTCCTCACCTGCTAGCTCCTCCGCTCCACAGGCTAACCGCTCCGCCCCAAAAGTAGTCAAGGCTGGTAAACAAGGAAAAGCTAAGAAAGGAGAGGAATTTGTCCCTGCTCCCACCCCTCAGGAGAGCAAGGTTACTGCAGCTGCCGAGAAGCCAGTAGAGGCCAGCCCCAAGCAAACTGTAGTTGAAGCTAAACCTGCCCCAGCTGAGACAAAGAAACCCTCACCAGCTGCTTTCAAAGTTACCTCAAAGCCTGCAGTAGCAGCACCAGTCTCATTTTCAGATACTCTTGCTACCAGTCCTCCCAAATCACATGTGGAAGTCAAAGTAGCTTCACCAAAAGCAGTAGCAGCAGATGATGAGCTTCCTCCTCTGATCCCACCTGAGAAGCCAAAAATGCCTGTAATTGCACCTCCTCCTAAGGTGGAGGTTGCTGTTGAGGCTGCTAAACCAGCTGTAGAGGCCAAAGCCGCTCCCAAGGCCAAACAGGAGGCTGCTAAGCCAGCTGTTGAAGTTGCTAAGCCAGCTGTTGAGGCTAAGGCAGCACCTGTTAAAGCTGCTAAGCCAGTGGTTGAGACCAAAGCAGCACCTGTTGAGGCTCCTAAACCAGCTGTTGAGGCTCCTAAACCAGCTGTTGAGGCCAAAGCAGCACCTGTTGAGGCCAAACCTGCCCCAGTTAAGGCTGCAAAGCCAGCGGTTGAGGCCAAAGCCGCTCCTGTTAAGGCTGCTGTTGAGGCCAAAGCAGCACCTGTTGAGGCTCCTAAACCAGCTGTTGAGGCTCCTAAACCAGCTGTTGAGGCTCCTAAACCAGCTGTTGAGACCAAAGCAGCACCTGTTGAGGCCAAACCTGCCCCAGTTAAGGCTGCAAAGCCAGCTGTTGAGGCCAAACCTGCTCCTGTTGAGGCTCCTAAGCCAGCTGTTGAGGCTAAAGCAGCACCTGTTGAGGCTGCTAAACCAGCTGTTGAGGCCAAACCTGCCCCAGTTAAGGCTGCAAAGCCAGCTGTTGAGGCCAAACCTGCTCCTGTTGAGGCACCTAAGCCAGTTGTTGAGGCCAAACCTGCTCCTGTTGAGGCACCTAAGCCAGTTGTTGAGGCTAAAGCAGCACCTGTTGAGGCTGCTAAACCAGCTGTTGAGGCTAAATCTATCCCTGAAAAGGCTCCTAAACAAGTTAAGGAAACTAAAACTGCTGCTCCTGAGATTGTAAAACCAGATGTCAAACCTGCCCCTGTCGAGGTTGCCAAGCCAGCTGCTGAAGCTAAACCAGCTGCTGCTGAAACTGCCAAGCCTGCCAAAGCAGCACCTGAACCTGCTGCTCCTGCCCCAGCTCCCCGTAAACTTACATTTGCTGAGGCAGTTGCTAAACCTGCCCCTGTTAAACCTGAGGTTGAGGTAATTGATACAACTGAAACTGTCTCATCCAAACCTGCCCCCAAAACATCAGCCAAGGTGGAGCCTGTGATCAAGAACGACAAGGGTATTTTCTTCTTTCTCTCCTGTGTGTCATCTGTTTTTCCAACTGCATTCAGGGACTTACTCCATCTTATGATATTCTCAAGGTTGTTGATGTACCTAGTCATGGATGCACCTGGTTTTTGAAAAACTCTCTTTTGTGGTTAGATACTGACATAATGTACTTGCGTGATCACATGTCTGATGTCAGTCTTAAATTAGTTGATGAAAATGTGTTAAATTGGGTATTTAAAGGGAAGAGAGTACACAGTAATTTGGGAGTTAAGATTAAAATGCTCTAATCATTATTATCTTGCAGCATTAACTTCATATTTACAAATATTTATTTTTCAGGAGAACACTTGAAAAGTACTGTTGTGACTAAATATTGGTCTCTGTTGGTGTTGTGTAGGCTCTGGCACTGAGTCAGACAGCGATGACTCTGTCCCTGACCTGGAGGAACAGGACTCTGCACAGACACAGACACAGCAGGCTCAGGTGAGTGTTCAGTCTGGTCTTAAATATTGCGTTGACTGCTGATTTGAGCCCAAACAAACAAGACCATTACAACATCTACCAGCTCTGTTAAACTCTTCTGTGATGATTAACACAGTGACTTTCGTTCTTCTGAGCATACTGAAGCCACCCTTTCTGTCCTGAGAAGAGAAACCTAAAGCAAACCAGTGACTAGCTTCACAAATTATATCAACTATGTGTCTCCCTGTTGACATTGAATTTGTTTGAATCTCCCACAGCTTGCCGCAGCTGCTGAGATCGACGAGGAACCCGTCAGCAAAGCCAAACAGAGCCGCAGTGAAAAGAAGGCGCGGAAGGTAATGCGTTTTAACCTGATGATAATAATGTCTGTTTTTTAACAAATGCTTTTCTGTGTAGTTGTCAATTAGCCACATTTTGTAAAATTATTTCATTTTCTTGCAGGCAATGTCAAAGCTTGGTCTCAGGCAGGTAACAGGGGTCACCAGGGTCACCATTCGCAAGTCAAAGAACATCTTGTTTGTCATCACCAAGCCAGACGTCTACAAGAGCCCTGCATCAGACACATACATCGTCTTCGGTGAGGCTAAGGTACGTAGCCGGTAACAACACGAACCACGGCCACAGCAGAGTGGACTTATTGCGTCCATGGTTGAAATGTCAGTGCCAAATGTTGTATCGGTGTCTCATTTTGCCATCTTTCTCTCACTCCAGATTGAAGATCTTTCCCAGCAAGCCCAGCTGGCTGCCGCAGAAAAATTCAAGGTACAGGGAGAAGCTGTATCAAACATCCAGGAAAACACACAGACGCCAACAGTACAGGAGGAAAGCGAAGAGGAAGAGGTAAGATACCGTTCTTAGTCAGTCTAAAGTCTGTTTTAATATGCATTATTTCATGAGATGAGATGTTAATACATTTGTTGTTTTTATAGGTCGATGAGACCGGAGTCGAGGTTAAGGACATTGAACTCGTCATGTCACAAGCCAACGTGTCGCGGGCGAAGGCTGTACGCGCCCTGAAAAACAACAACAACGACATTGTCAATGCTATTATGGTAAGACTTAACAGACTTAACTCAATGTTAGTGAAATTGTTTGAGTCATTATCAATAAGCCATCTTAAATGTGTGTCTCTTCGGTGATGATTAACACAGTGACTTTCGTTCTTCTGAGTTTTCCTGAAGCCAACATTTCTGTCCTGAGAAGAGAAAAAAAACTCTGTAAACCTGGGAAAAAATAATCCTTATAAACACGCTCTAACAAACCTCTCTTGTTCCCTTTGCAGGAGTTGACAATGTAATGGGACCCTGTCAACGAAGAGTTGAAGAAAGGTTGCTGATTTAAACTAAACTCGTTTATACAATTTATACCCAAGATGGAAATAAAGTTGTGGCTTGATGAAATGAAATTTTGATTCCTGTGCTGTTCATTGGGGGGAAATGCCAACTCCAAGCTTGTTATGTGTGCCTTGCTGAGGCGAGGATTACGTACATCTGGCCACTGCCATAAAGCTCAGATCAGTGGGGTACTGTTGGGAGTTATCACATCTCCACATGCATACAATCTATGAAATTCAGCCAGTGACCTACGGCTCTCAGTCAGTTCTCTTACCAAGGCCCTTCTCCCCTGGTTTCTCAGCTGGCTTAACATCCAGCACTAAGAAGAGACCAGGGCCTGTATTCACAAAGAATCCTAAGACTAAAAGTAGCTCTTAGTAACATGGTAATAATTCTAAGAAACTTCACAAAGCATCTTAGGCCTTGAGAGAGCTCCTAAGGTGACAAACTGTTAAGAGGAGGGAGGAGGACTTTTAAGAGGCATAAGAGTTTCTAAAGCAGAGGTGGAAATAGCAGAAAGACGGAGAGATGGGACAATATATACATAGACATATTAGATTAGACTGTGCAGTGATAATGTTTGCGGTCGACCTCCCACTGTAAAATATTGCAATAACAGCAGAAATGAAGGTTATTGCACCATTTATAATGTTTAACTGGAAACATGCACCGATGCAGCAGTGATGACAGTCCAACCCTCTTGTCAGCAGTTAGCAATTACGGCGCTTTTTACAGCCTCATGCTGTTTGTTTTTTTCCACTGGATGTCCACATGTTGCAGGCTCACCAAGGACAATCATGGACAAAATCGTTATATGCGAAATGACCAGCATGGCAATTTAACATAAGCAAATAAATTCATCAAGTAATTATCGGCATGTGAACATTGCACAAGTCTGAATGTTCAAACAATTTGCAGCTTCATTTAAATCTGACTGACAATTTATTGAGCTCTGTTAAATGGTTCATGACAAAATTATTTTTTACGATTACACCATGTCTGGTGAATTTCACTGTCCATTCATCACTAGGAGTGCATCTGGGTGTTTTCCCCCTCCTTTTTTCTAACAACCAATCAGAGCTTAAAAAAGAATGAGTCATCCTTAGCAACAAGGTCAACCACACCTCACGAAGATGAAAGCTTCTTTCCCCTCCTTGCACAGAGTTGCTCAGAAACTTCCTAAATCACTTAGGAGCTCTCTGAGAGAATCTTTGGGAATGAAGACCGACCAAAGTTGTTGCTCTTGCAATGCATCAAATATTTCCCAGGTTTGTCTCTTGATAAAATCCTGTCTCTGAGCTCTGCAGAAAGCTCCCTCCTCTACAAGAAGTTTTTTGCTCTAATGTGCAATTTTGGATTTCCTTTCCAAATCGTGTCCAATCAGATGAAATTACCACAGATTTACTCCAATCAAGGTGTTCGAAACATTTCAAAGACAATCAACAGGCACCAGAGCCGGATTTCAAGTGTTTGATTTGTTGTAATGGGGCATTGATTGCAACATCAAGGACTATGTAGCAGAGTGTAACCTGTTTATGACAGTATTTGGACATTGGTAAACTTCCCATACTCCCAGTGTAGCCTATGATTGCTTCAGGCTTACTCTGCACCCCAGGAGATGGTGAACATGTGCAAGCCCGGATCAGTTAAGCTGAATGTTTTTAGGAAATCAAAAAAAAACCACAACTTAATTGTAAAAGGAAACAGAAAAAATGTGCAGGTTTTCCAATAATTAGAGACAAACATCTTCTGCGCAGGATTATGTATCCGTGCTGTTGCCACATCTGTTGATTTTCTCCCAGAAATGACAAGCATATGTATAAGCATGAATTTATGACATCAAAACTAATTTTAAAACCAGTCATGCTTCAAAAGTGTATGGTGCAGGCCTCCAGTGCACTAAAAACTAGAATAAGATGTTGGAGACAGTGAACAGATGTGAAATCTTGTAAATAAAAGCTTACATGCTCATGGAGTCTGGATGTTTTAATCTTTCATAAAATAATCAGAATTGATTTGCTGAAAAACAAACTTTAGAGGATTATTATTCCAAGCAAGGGAATTTTATGTGTTTTAAAAAGGCTTGAGGGGGCACATTTAACCACAAGAGTTATTTAATGCATGATATTAAAGCAGAAGTAAGTGATATATTTGTGTTAATATAAGTCTTAAATAGTTATATCTTCCGACAGCAATCACTTACATAGAGTGTTTGGACCAAAACACGGGTCTGTCAGTCACTCTGCTCTGCTCTGAGCCGAGGAGAAAACATTTATCGTATCCTACAGTTTTTATCCAATGAGGAGAGAGAACGGCATGCAGGGCTGTGTGTGCAGCCAATGAACGCCGTGAATGTGGCGACGTAGGGATTGGTGCGTTCAGAAACTCGTATTTTTGACCGTGAAGTGGTACCAGTTTATTGTACGAGTTCACCGGTCGGAAGTTACGAGTGGCTGTTATAGTGACTTTCACCGGTAAAACAGGTCGGAAAAACACGAGTGGGTTACCTGGAACGCTACAAAGTCGTAAGTTGTGACTTGAAGCTGTAATTTACGATTTCAAAAGCCTCCCTGGAACGCAGCATTAGCGAAAACGACCGGACCACTTACTTCTTCTTTAATATTAATCAGAAAGTGTATTATTGATATATCATTAATGTCCTACACATCAGTTATAATAAACAAAATGTTCATGCATGGGGAGGATTTTCCACAACCTTGTCCTTATAAATGTCTAAAAACTCATCTATAAATAGTTTGTAAAAGGTCAATTTATCGGTATGCTATATCAGACTATGCATAGCATATCTCCTAGAAGGACTTTGGTGACACTGAGTAGCTACTATATCATTTCGATTATGAAGTGCAAATCAACTCCAGGCTGCACCTTTAGCTGAATTTGGTACCATTTCAAATTAAAAACAATAGATGGGTGTCAAACAAAAAAAAAAAAAACATGCCAGGCTAGAATGATGATTCGTAATGACAGATTAGGAAAATGAAATAATGTAGTAGGGTGTGTAAATGATCAATAATCAGTATTATTGGCAGTAATAGAGGGCCCCAATATAAAAATTTTGCTCTGCTCTGATTTGTTTTTTTCTCATGAATCCCCATAATGTTATGTTTTTGCACTTACTGCATTTAATTTTCACCTGTATTATTATTATTAGCCTATTTGAGAGTTTGTATTATCAATTGCTCAATAAAATAAACAAATAAATAAAGATCATATGGGTACCAGTAGAAAATCCTTCTCACGTCACCCGCAGCTGTGGCTGAAAAGCTCTAGAAACGTCTGTTACGCTGCCGCTGCGTCAGAACCGCCATTCTGATCCTGAGATACGCAAGAAGATCCGAAGTTTTATTACAGTCCACTGGGGGAGAGGCGGCGTTTGGTTTGCATTGGCTGTGTGGAGCTGTGTGTGTGTGTTGTGTGGTGGGTTGTGTGTGGGCAGCATTCCTCTCTTTTTTTGCACGCATTGCCATTCTTCTTCTCACTAAAGGCTGTCTCATCTGCGAGAAAAGAGGCTCACCTCGCGTCTAGACATGTAAGTATTTGGACGCTAACTTAAGAAATACTAACTAAGGGAAAGTGATAGTAAAAAAAAAAAAACACGCTGAGCTAACGTTAGCCACCGCCGGACAACATGCTTTCGCAAAGGCGGGAGGTTGGCCTTGCCTCAATGAATTGCAGGGTAGCGGTAACTCGCATACTTAGGAGGGAAACAGGTTGGAGGACGTAGTTTAACACAGCAGTTATTACAGTCGGCTCTAGTTTTCCCAGCATTAGCTATAAAAGCAGCTTACTTGTGCCTGTAGTTGGAGTCAGGTGCACCGCATGGCTTGACTAAACGTAGCGGCTAACGTCAGCGATGCTAGCTCGACTTAGCACACACTGTTCATTCACCATTTAGATTAGCCACAAAGTCTGTGTCACAAGTCACGGTGTCTCTCAACAGCTGAAGAATTCAATAAATGATCATGTTAACAAACATAAACCAAAAGCTTTATCAGTCGTTAGTGGCTTGATCGTTAAGTTGTACGTTAGTGGTGATAAACATTTTTGTGTCTAATGCTAGCTTCATAGTTAGTCCACCATCATTTGTAAGAGGATTTGGTTAATGAGGCCATCGCTTCAATGCTTAAAAGGAGAAAAGTGTCCATAAATATGCAGCTCACTAAATCACTTTTGCTTGCATAAGTCATCTAAAAGCATCTACATACAGTGAGCTGTTGCTGATTAGTTGCATCAACAGAGATGTACTAGTACTTGGGGTGGGAAGGGGGGGTCTATTTCCCGGTGAGGTACTTCATCAGTAATCGCAAGACTGTTTATTAATCCCACATATGGGAAATTTGGTTGTTACAGTAGCATTTGTAACATACAAGTAGAAAAATATGCAAATATAGACATATAAAAAAACGTTATAAGACAAATATATAGTTATGCAGCAAAATACTTCAGGAATATATACAGTTATTTACAAGAATAGAATAAAAAAAATATATACATAGTGTTGATAGTAATTGTAAGGCATAAGAAATATTGCACAGATGGGGGTGTGCAATCAGTGTTTTCATTGTTGTAGAAAAGATTGTGGACTCTTCCTCATTCTTCTCACATGTCTTGTTGCAGGAGCTGCATTTGAAAAGTTTGACTGATCAGTGAATTTAATATACTAGCCATTGGTCTAATAATTGATTAGCAAATGGACAGGAGATATATTGGCAACTATGTTTTGTATTTGAACTTTTTGGTTAATAACAATGCTGTGTGTTATACGGTATAGTTAATACCCACTCTGTGCCCTGACATCACCTCGCTGCTGTATAAACAAAATTGATTTTAAGGAGAACTTGATCCGACCTAATCCAATACGCCTTGTTAATTTGAAATCTAATGTTTTAGCACACTAGGATGTTTCACTTTCAAGGTCTATTGGTATAGAGGAGGAGGACTTTGTGTAACTGGAGGCTGTGTGCAACCTGATACATGGAGATGTTGTCGGTGGCAGGCTGTTGGACCTGAAAACTTGCCCGTCTGTCAATAGCACTGATGTATTTTTCATGCAAGTTGTAGATCTCAGCTGTCATACTCTTTAACAATATATAGGAAAACTGTATGGACTGGCTCCACCTAGTTTAAAGCCCTCTATATGAATATAGTCAGTACTAAATGGGCATATAGCAAATAACCTGTTTGATTCTCAGTTTGTTTTGAAAGCAATTTAGTATTACGTTCTTTAACACACTGTTCTTGTGTTTTCTGTCTTTTCACAGGCATCCAGCAACAGCTAAGTGGTACGACAGGAGGGACGCCGTTTTTATAGAGTTCTGTGTAGCTGACAGCAAAGATGTTAACATCAATTTTGATAAAACAAAGTGCGGTTTCAGGTACGTTTCCTCATGCTGGCTTTTAAAACTGTAAATGTTTATCTAGTTATGAATTTCTTGTATGTTCAGTAACTGTTCATCTAATTTGTGTGAGTAAAGTTTAGTTTATGACTGAAATGCTTGGGATGGGATTGAGTGAGACACATTGGGGAAAATATGAAATGCTGTGACATGCTGTTATATTTTTATTTCACTTCTCAAGTGTCCTAAGTTTTTTTTTTGTTTGTTTTTTTAGATTTTCAAAGTCTTGTAGTCTTCATCTAACACAGCTGTTGTTATATTGTTGTTCTTCCCCAAATTAAGTTAATTCTGTCTTCTCCACAGTTGTCTTGGAGGAACTGACAGTGTCAAACACGAGAATGAAATAGACCTTTTTGAAGCCATTGACGAAAATGTAAGTGCTGCTTATTGATAATGGGAAATATTGCAAATGATACAATTGTGACTGGAAATTTGATTGGACACCACTCTTGTTTCTTTTCCCCCCTTAAATCAGGAGTCCAAACACAAACGCACAGATCGTTCAGTGTTGTGCTATTTACGAAAAGCACAGCCAGGGAAGGCGTGGCCGAGGCTAACGAAAGAGAAGGCCAAGGTCAGTTGCACACAAACGATCATTAAAATGTAAAGGACGATGCCATTAATTGATGCACAACGCTACAAGAATATGAATGACATGAGTGGAAATTCTCACGAGAGGCATTGGTTTTGTGTTTTCACAGCCGAGTTGGCTCAGCGTCGACTTCAACAACTGGAAAGACTGGGAGGACGACTCGGATGAGGAAATGGGCAACTTCGATCAATTCTCAGATGTAAGCGCTCGTATAGATTAAAGAATTCATTATTATGTAGGAGGGGTTTTCTCTTGAGCATAATGGAGATCTTAGGCAAGTTGTTCTACTTACTAGGCGTGGTGTGGGGAAAATTCAAACACCGTTCTGCAAACAGGAAAAAGTGTTGAACATAGTCAATGTCTACACCACGCAAACTTAGAATTGCTTAATTTTGAGTGAAAGAGTTTTGGTTTTCTACAGTAAAGGAAAGTAAATAACAAGGATTTAACAGTATTGTTGTAATATTACAGATGATGAACAACATGGGAGGCGAGGATGACCTACCTGATCTAGACGGTGCAGAAGATGTAAGAAAATTTCTCATTTTTTTCTTAAAAAAACAACAAAATACTCATCGTGATTAACATCAAATGATGGTGTGTAACATTTTCCAACTTCATCTTGTACCCTTCTGTTTGTTTAGGATGACTCTGCAGATAGCGATGACGAGAGTAAGTGTTTAAAAACAAATTAAAACTGCATGCGATGGGTCAAGTTGTTGTGCTTGTTTGCATGGAGGGCTGAATGTTGTTTCTGCTTTACTTTTACTTTCAGAAATGCCAGATTTGGAGTAGAAGACTGTAAGACTCTGGAAAGAAAATGGAAGAACAAGGGGGGAAAGAGGAATCTTAACAAATGTATATCTTGAAATTGAAGGCAGTGACAAACAACTGTACATATGAGTCAGTAGTCATATTTAAATCCATAGCCTCAGCTCCAAAGTCTTGACTGATCAGTCCACTCAAGGTTGATATGCATGGTATTGTACAGAGCAGCTATCTCCACTTCCATTTGCTGTACTGCACCTTTTGGGTATCTTGTTTTACTGTTAAATATTACAACTAAGCACACATTATTTGTTGGAAAAGCTGTATAGTTGTCCGCTGAGCAGAGTCAGCTGAGCAATACGTGTTACGAGATTTACAATCTGTTTTCAAATGAATTGTGGTTTAAAAATGATAAGGTCCACCCATTCCAATGTTGTGGTTTTAAGTTAGTTAACCAGTGTAGTTTATCCCATGAATTAAAAAAAAACAAAAAAAACACTAGCTATGTACATCAGAAGAATTAGACGCATTTACTGATTGGGTTCCTCCAAAGCCTTCCATGTGCTGTGAATTAGATATCCAGGAAGCCAGTCTTTGTTTCTGTAGCTTAACCTTCCAGCTTACATGTTTCCCTTTACTTCTTGTTTAATGTTCGTTTAAAAAGAAAAAAAAGAAAAAAAATTGGAATAATCTGAAATCATCACAGAAACATTTTGCATCTTCCCAGTGATCACCTACTTTGGTAAAAATGAATGAATTCCACATATTTACTATCTTTACTTAACAGTTCCTCCCTGCATACCCACCCACCTAACATGCACATGCTCGTGTTAGACAACAGAAGCAAGGTGAAATGTTTTGCAGCTGACACAGAGGCTTGAAGCTTGGTTGGGGCCTCAGCATCATACGGTTTGTTGCTATCCTCCAGGTTCTTTCCGTTTGTTCATCTTAGAACAGATCCTCCCTCGTTGGTGAGGGAGCGTTGGACCGATACGGCGACGTGTAATGACCAAATTATATTTGCACTGTCAATAAAATGTAAGGGGAGACAAGTAATGTTGAATTACAGTGGAAATTCTTTTTTTATTGTCTACATCTTTCTAATAAACTGTTTAAGAATCATTTATTGCCTTCTTTTTCTAAAAGACACTTGGCTTGTGTTTTATTTATTTGCCTCCCTGATATTTTCTTACAAAATATAAGGCCATAACATTGAAGAAAGGATAATTTAGGAGACAAATCTGTGATTTCATCTGTACATAAATATACATTTAGTGGTTACTTTATTTATTACACCTGTACAATATATTTCAATACAACAGGTCACCTAGAAACCATAGTTTTACATGGTTTATAGTTTGTGGTGGCGGTGTGCTGGATTAATATGTTCACAGTTGTTCCTGACTTTATGTTCTCCCCATTTTCTTCCATGACGGTGGCAGAATAGTGTCAACAATGCAATATAATGGGTCCAATTCATGGGACTATGAGCTTCAAACCTTTGCAGTAAAACAGCGAAACACACAGACTTAAAAGTGTCTGTAGTTGTTTTGCATTTGAAAGTGGGTGTTTTGCATCCCTGATGTGTTTGCACCTTTTTGTGAGTCTATTAACATTGCAGCATCGTGTTGAATTGGTGTTTCTAATAAAGTGGCCACTATACTTTTAATCAATGCCTGTAATATTTCAGAAAACGTATTTATTTTTTATCTTTATAGATCTTCAATTACATTAAAGAGGAAATATTCTGTGGCATAGCCTATTTATAATGAAATGGTTTTCAGGATCAGTACTGACCCGTCCCTGTTGCCCAAACCCAAGAGCAGTTTAAAGCAGTCAAATTTGTTGTATTTAATAGAAGTAATCAGATTTATAATGCAGTACTTCTACTTAAGTACATTTTGGTGATAACGTAACTTTCAAACCTGGAATTTTAGGCACTAGGACCCAGAAATCTGCAGACTCCTTGGCCCAGAATATTAGCATACTTCCTCTTTGGGCCTGATTTCCTCACTGTCATTTCCGAGAAGATGACTGTAGTAAGCAACACCTATTTCCTGTTGTCAGATTAAGGCAGATTAAAATAAAAGTTCAGATTTGCCGGAAGGTGTGTTCCCATGAGCTGGATAATAGTTGGATGTTGTCTGTTGAAGCTTCTTAAACTAATTAACCTAATCCGATTGGTGCTTTTCATATTTCTCACACCTGTTTGAACATTTGATTTGAAAACAGTACGCAAAATAAAAACTTTTAGCAATAGACTCACATCGGTATGAACTGGCTATCAGTTTGTTAGGTTACTGATAAACCAGTAGGGGGAAATGTCATGTGTCCTGCATTGGAAATCTCACACTCAAGTACATATGTTACTGTGTAAATTGATTCATTATAATATTGATATTAGATGATAATTATTAATGCATCAGTGTAATCATGTTGCAGTTTGTAAAGGTAAGGGCATTTTAAAACTATGTCATCAAATGGCATCACTTAAAATGATACATAATAGTTGATTTGTCGATTGCAAATCCAAAAACATTACAAAAAAACAAAACAAAAAGAAAAGTCTGGCATGGATGGATTTCCAAATGTGTGGTGGGGGATGAAGAAAGTCCTGTGTGGCAGGTGGTGGTACAGTGTGAAGAATAGAGGCCACTAAATAAAAAAAATAAAAAAAGAATAATAAGTAAATTCTGGATGACGCTTTTATTCAGTCAGTCGCTAAAGTAAAACTGAAAAGAGGCCACAGGTTTCTATAACAGGACAATACTTCAAAGACCTAAAAAAAAGCCACATGGTCTATTTTATGAACACCAGCTGGTGTTTACTAAGAACTCACTCAGTGGTGCCCCCACATTTGTGAAAGTGCCACAGTTTATACTTTCTTTTTTTCCTTTAAAACATATATATGTGACTTTCATGTTAGTTCCCAAACTTTTGCATATAATTGTATAGTAATATGAATGTGACAGGGGACATTCTTCCTGCATAATAAGTGATTTAACTTTTTATATTTTCAGAACATTTTACAAAGTTTTTATTTTTTTCATTTTTTTTTTACTAATAACTGCAAAAAGATCAACGGGGCCATTTAAATGACAAAAAAATGTATGTATTGTTTGTTTGTTTTTATTTTTTTAAATAATAATTATTGGGTGTTTTCTTGTGAAGTATCACGAAGTAATGTGACCGGATGTGTGCGTGGTTGTTGTTGGGAAATTTACTCCGATCGCGCTGTTCTGTGATCATGGCTGCACTGGACCACACCACCAGCCATGTTTGCTAATTTAAAAACCCAAAGGTTAGAGGGAATAGTTGTTTATTATTTATCGCTGTGTGCCCATCTTCACCCGCATATCCGTTTTTAAGACGAAGGTTTTACAAGCATCTGCGCCTCCGAAAACCAAGGAACTAAAAAAAGGTTGGGTTAGCTCTATGAGGAGGAATATATCAGCGAAACTTTTGATGGTGTCAGTGGTGTGGGAGGACGACGATGATGATGCTCTGCAAAAAAGAAAAAAAAATTGTCTGTGCGTAAACAATGTAACTTCATCTGGCTGCTAGCTCACGTTAGCCCGTGAACAAAAGAGAGCGAGCACGCCTCCATCTGTTAATAAGCGAGTTAACGTCATTCACTCCCGGTTGATATTTATTTATTTTTTTCCACCCGCTGGACTCTCTTATTAATATTATCATCATCATTATTATTAATGCTAATGGTTATTATGGATCCAAACCAGCGTGGTTGGTTGCGGTTGCGGTACCTGCTGGCTGGCTATCGGCTAACATCGCAGCTTTAAGTGCCCGTACTCACTCACTCTTCTCCGGGTAACAAACGTTAACGATGCTATGCTATGCTATCGGTTAGCTATCTAGCTAGTGTGCGTTGGCTAGGTTTCTATTGTGATGCTTTAGCTAAATAACCTTGGAAGTGTGGCGAGGGATGTTTTTTAATGTCTTGATGATGTTTTAACAACCAGTTCAACCTAATTTAAAAACGGTTATATATATATGTGTATATTTAATCTCACGTTATATTAACGGTGTCTGTAGTTAGCCGTTAGCACAGTGGAGGAGCAGCAAGCAGCTTTAAAGTGAATTGTTTGTTTGAGCAGCAAACAGCTAGCGCGACTTAGCGGCTGCTGTTTTTTTTTTTTTTAACGGCCTTCCTGGTTGAATTAGGAAAATCAAGTGCTATCCATTAGCTGGCTACTTTATGTGTGTTTGTTACGACGACGATATGGAGGTGTTTTAAAACGCTGTGTGGTGTGTAGTGTTGGGGCCGTCGGAGTGACTGTAAATATTCTCACTATACTAATCCTCTCTCCATTGTTAGGCCGGTCTCTTCTTCTTGGCTGCCTGGGCCGTGCGTGTATCATCATGGTAGATTTCATTGAGGAGGCAGTGTGGCTCACGTTAGCAGCAGCAGCAGCGCCTCATCAGCGGTGATGATGAGCTCCTATCGTAATATTCCGGTTGTCCATTAAGGGCTTGCCGGGGCCTGCGACATTTTGACGGTTTATGTCGGAGCGAAATGGGGCTGTCATGAGCTGCTGTTGTCGGCAAAAAGAAATCACATTAGACAGACATTTTTGTTGTTTTTACGAGAGAAATTGTACGTATTACGTAGCGTCGACTTGTCTTCAAGAAATTTGGATGAAAATGAACGAAAATTAAATAAATAATAAATGTACAGCGTGCTTCATGTGGTGAAGCCGTGCACAAGCGTATTAAGCAATTGCAGAACTTGTGTAATATTATTGACTTTTTGGAAGAGTGATTTTTTTCAATTACTTTTTAATCTTTTTAATGTGGGTTTTGTTTTTCAGATGGAGTCAAATAATCATTTCAACTATGGCACCCACTCCTCAGCAAACTCAGGACTGAAACTCTCCTCAGGGGATTCTCTTTATACTAACGGGTCCTCCATGAGTTTTCCTCAGCAGGGGAAGAGTAAGTGTTTCAATTCTTATATTGTGGAAAGTTCATACTTTTATAGAGCCAGGCTCAATTTCCTCCCTCCACCTGACTTATGGTTGTTCATACTCGACTGAAACCAGTTTAACCCGACTGCTCCTTTTGTCTCTACCAGATATGAATGGCGAGATGAATGTGAATGGCGCCACTACTGTACACGGGTCCGGTGTGCCTGGTTCCCACCCAACAACAGCCGCTTACCCACACATGAGCAACCACCACCAGAGCAGCATGGGCTATGACTACTTGTGGGGGGGCCACCCTCAGTACGGTCCAGCCATGGGCGCCTCTCCTGGGCACGGGATGCACCAGAAGCAGCCGACGCCTGGGATGGTGCAGCCTCAGTCACAGCACCACTTCCAGAGTCACGGACAGTACCAACTGAACGGGGGCATTGAAAGCTCCCACCAGCCCCCTGTGGCAGGCCCAGCGAACATGCCTCTCACTGGGAGTCAGTACTGGAACAGGAGTAACCCTGGCCCGCAACAAATTGGTTATAACTCCCACAGCATGTATGGGAGCTACCAGAGTCAGGCGCACCCTGGGATTACACCGTCACAGCATCACCAGCAGCAGCAGCAGCAGTCCTTACAGCCTCCCCCACATCAACCATCACAGCAGCACCATCCCTCCTCCCACCGCCACCCACACCACCACCACCACCAGCAGCACCAGCAACCTCCACAGCATTATGGCATGATGCCTAATGGGATGCCATACTACCAGCATCAGCCACAGCACCCAACTCTCTCATCTCCTCAGCAGCAGCAGCAGCAGCAGCAGCAGCAGCAGCAGACACCACAGCAGTCGCAGCAGCCTCAAGGCCCGGCTCAGCTGATGCCGCCAGCTGCCCAGAATTTCACTCCTCCACGTGGCAGCCCTCAGCATCACAGTCTGGGCAGAGGGGGCAGCGGCAGCCCTCTCCCTGTGGGGATGACTCCTGCACCTATGATGTCACCGTCAACAGTGCAGGACAGTGGATCGCCCAAGAGCCACAGCAGGGATGGCAGCGTGGGGATGTCTTCTGTCATGCAAGGTGACCATTTCAAGTTAAAACATTTTTGTAGATTGTTTTCGTCTTACGTGTCATGTTGCAGATGTGGGCATTTCTGGTTTTCTATCTACTTAAATCTTACTTCCACATAGTCACACTTACACATTTCCTCCTTCATTCAACGCCACTAGTTGAGTGAGTTTCTTTTAGCCCAACTGCCTTCTTCCTCTTTACTCAATCTTGACATGGTTGGCATGGCACCCTCTGGTTGCATGAGTTTCATATGTCATCTATGCAAAGTTGTTTTTGTTGAAATACAGTTTATTTTCATTCAGTTTAATACAATGAGCTTTTTCCAACACGACTGCTCATATTTAGTTTTGTTTTGAGACGGACGGTCTGTCTGTATTTTGGTCACAAGTTGAATAGTTGACAAATGATAAATCTTTGCTGGTTCCAGCTTCTTCAGGGTGGTTATTTGCTGTTTTGGTCTTACATGATAATTAACTTAATCTTGCTTGATTTTGCTGTTTCAGACGGATAAGAAAAGGCATTTTAATTTGTTAGTTTTTGCTCCGGTGAATTGAACTTTTATCTTTTCTGTGCCGCTGTATATACTAGATATTGAGAATGGGCAGATTCATTGTTAATGATACACATTTTGTTATTATACATTGCATGTGAATGTCTGGTATTAGCTCAGCCCTACTGCCTGTGGGATAGTGCCATGCTTTCACCAGCAGATGCCACTGTTAGACTGTGTACTACGGTGTGTACGACCGGTGGGATAGCAGCTATTTTCATTACATCAGTATTTCTGCATGAAAACTTTATTATGGAATTACCACCTCACTCTGAAGTTGTTATCATAGTATTGATTATTTTGTTGATTTCTCTTTCAGGACATACAAGGGAGGCTGTCAAGGAAGTAGACACAAGCTACAACGGCAGCGAGAGGGCACCAGTTGGTCAGAGGCTTCCCAAAACTGACAGTTACCAGTCCAAACCTCCTGCATCTCATGTCGGATCTACAAGTGATTATCGAAAGCATTCTGATCAATCAGCAGCAGCGCAGTGTCCAGAGATGGCATCTCCTGCCCGAGATCTCAATCCAGCTCCCCAGTTTGTGTCATCACAGCTCTCCCTGTCTCCGTCACCTGCAGCGTCGGTGTCTCTTTCCAAGGCCTCTGCAGCTCCTGCTGTGTCTGGATCTCCCATTTCTGTCCCCGGGCCTCCGATTGTTTCATCCTCTGATGCAGAATCTACTCCACCGCACATCTCAGCACCTCCCGGCTTATCCTCGGCTCCATCTGCAGCTCCACCACATGGGCTTTCCTCACCTCCCCTCATGGTGCAAGGCCTCAGGCCTCCCCCCTCCGCTACAACTGAGATAACCCCGCCTGGATCCAAGCATTTGTCAGTGGGTTCCTCCTCCTCCTCCTACCTGCTGGCGTCACCTCCAAAGTTGTCTTCACCTCAAGTTTTAACTAACAGCGAGCCTAGACTTGCAGCAGTTCCCTCTCTCCCCCCAGTCTCTTCTTCTTTGGAGTCTGTGGCTCATCAATCGGTAATGCCTCCAACAGCCTCCGGATCTCATACCACCATCTCTCCGCCTGCCGCAGTGTCCACGTCTTCTTCCATCTCATCTCTTCAGCAGATGGTTCATGGGTCGAAGTCGTCATGCTTTTCCGATCAATCTGGAGTTCAGCCTGAAAAGCCTGGACCCCCAAAATTGATGACCACCGTTTCATCCGTGGGTGCAAATTCCTCATCAGCTGGTCTGGTTCCACCTCTCATGCCGATATCCTCAACACCACCTGGCTCTTGTTTGTCAACCTCTGCATCTTCCATGTCTGTGTCCGTTAAACCACCAGTTGGTAGTAAACCTTGTGAACCAGCGCCTGCATCCCAGTATCAGACACGCACTCCTTCAGCAGTCGACACTGGTCTTTCAAATGCCTCTACTGCACCGTCACCACCAGGAGAGGTGAATGTACCCTCTCTAGCAGCCCATGAAAGTCCTACTGTCCAACCTCTGTCTACCCTACCTCTTCTAACCACTCATGCCTCCAGGACTGCACCTGTGTCCGCCCCTCCTGCCTTGGTGTCTTTGCCTCCTGCAATGGGTACGTCTTCTGGAGCGGTCCAAAGTTCTCACTCTGAGCAGCATCCGACCCTCACCACTCCTCCTCGTGCACTAAAGCAGTCGTCTCCCAAGCCAGAACACCGCGGTGACAGCGAGGAAAGGAAAGCGTTCAGCAATGAAAGAAATGGAAAACCAGAGGAACACCCGCCTCAGCTTGATTCAGGCACAGCGAGGACACCGCAGAAGGTGGAAGCGACCGAGTCTCATAAAACTGAAATTTGCTCTGATAAATCCTTCACTGATCTTCCAGGGAAACCTTTGCAGACCACAGTTGCTTCTGAACAAAAGGCAAAGAGTACGGACTTTGAAAAGCACCACATGCAAAACATCATCAGTGACATATGCGAGACGGACAACGACGACTCCATGGTGGAGAGCACCCCACTCAGAAAGTCCCCACAGCTTCACAGCACGAGGATGGACCACCTGACTGATGAAGAAAGTTTTGACACCTCGACATGCGACACCCCGTCTAGATTCGGAGTCAGCTCAGTCTTAGAAAAGACGTCTCTCTTAACTGGCGACAGCTCGTGCATGGATGACTCCACTCGGTTTGACAGCACCTCCCATGCTGAGGGGGAACCGTCATTTTACACCACTCGGGACAGCAGCTTCTCGGTGGACGACTCCAGGGATGATACGATGGACTCCACCAGGGAGGGGGAAACCTCTGAGGCAGAAGACACTAAGAACAGCTGCCAGATGACCGGGGAATCCATGCTGGAGTCTTCCCTTAATGACACCGCAGAGATGGAGGAGCCCCCTGCTGACTCGAGTGATGTGACCAACTCTCAGTCTCAGGCTGATCAACGAGGTAAAGATTTAAAATTAACGATCAGCGAAAATACTATCATATTATTACAAGCAGTGATATGTAGGAAGGTTTATCCTAACATGACTCTCTTTCTTTATCTCTATATTTTTTTTCTTTCGTTATCAGAAATAGAGTTAGTTACAGCTCTTCCTGTTTCTCTATGTCATTACCCTGTAATTGTAATTCATCCTGGCACAGTTTAATGTCAGTCTTTTCATCTTTTAATTAGGACCCGAAGTCGAGTGGGAGCCCAGAGGGCAAGATACACCAGACTCAGCTGGACGGATCAGCATTAAGACCACTGTTAATGAAGCAATGACTCTGCCAAGTTTCAAGATGAGGGATGAGAACTTCATCGCCTTCAGCACCCCAGCAGAGAGCCCTGCTGTGCACCCACTCCAACCAGTTACTGATCAGATTGTGCCGGCTGCAGCAGGTCCTCTGAAAACCCCAGGGAAACAACGCAAACCTCGGACTCCTAAGGCAATGTGGATTAAAACAGGTATTTAACACGATGGTTTCTGCAAAATAATATGTTGAATATATTTGTTTTTGCATTAAAATTCACAAAATTAAAGGCCTTAAATGGCATTAAAATGCATTAAATTCCCAGATGCATTAAAAAAAACTTTTGATGGAAACATAATATTACTTATTTATTCTTAGTATATAAACAGAAAGTAATGGTGTGATAAACATGCATTGAGTATGTGCATAGGTTAAGTATACGCATGCACACATGCCGTCATGGGCATTAAAAATGTTTGAAATGGCATCAAAAAGCATCAAATTAGATTTAATGGTAACTGCAGAAACCCTGTTTCTTTTCATTTAAAATCATTTCTTCCCCCTTTTTATTTCTAAGCTCCAGAGAACCAGCGGAAGCCTCGCGCTCGAGCCCCTAAAGTGGAGAAAGTCAAGACTGAGGAGGTGCCCACGGGCAGAAAGAGGAAGAAGTCCCTCAAAACGGATGTCAAAGAACCATCAGATGCGTCTGGAGAGGCTGGGCCTCCCGCAGAAGAGGTCGACTCCATCACAGCCACAATTGAAGCTGTTCTGGCCAGTGCTGCAGCATTCGAGAAGCCCAAGAAGGCAAGAAGGGCCAAGAAACAAGACCAAGAAGGAAACGCTGCAAAAAAACCTAAACAAGATGCCGAAGCGGCTGCTGACGATGGTGATGAAAATGATGACGACAGCTCTACTGCAGGTAATGAAGAAGATCAAGGGAGTCGTGTGTGTTTGTGTGGAGGGGGGAGGGCGTCATGTGATGTGATGTTTTGTGATTAGACGGGTTAAGAGTCGAATGCTGAGTCTGGTTTTCTCAACAGGTGAAGCTAACAGACGGAGGGTTGCCACGGAGGATCAGGTCCAGTTCCCTCTGATGCACGGGTAAATATTCCTTGTAGCTGCATTTTGAGACTTAATTTATGAATGAATGGATGTGATGTGAGAGCCACTCAGAGCCTTTTGTAGAATAGTTGACAGTAGATAAACAGATTTCAGTCTCTGATTGCCAAAAGAGAAGGCAGATGAGTTCCCCTTCAGAGATTGAAAGGTTGATTATTGAGAATAAAAATGTTGTTACAGCTGAGAATAAGTTATTATCAATATTGAATTTATGAATCAGTTTTCAAAAAGTGTGTTCAATATTTGTGTATAAGTCTAGTTTTTTTTTTTGCTACAATTTGTTGTTTAAGTTGCTACTGTTTGACTGAAATGTAAAAATGAACTCCACAGGTGGAAGAGGGAGATTCGTGTGAAGAAATTGGAAAATCGCATGAAGGGTGAAACCTGGTATTACACTCCTTGTGGAAGAAGAATGAAGCAGTTTCCAGAAATAGTCAAGGTAAATGATCAAAATGGAAAAGAAAAAAAAACTGAACCAGTCAATGTTTTTTATTGCAAAATGCTTCCTTTTCGATGACGCATACATCAGATGATGCCCTGGTTGTCAAAACAATGACCATTATTGTCTTTCTGTCCTGCCGTCCTCTAATTGCCGGGCTCAGTACTTGAAGAGACACACAGACAGCGTGGTCTCCAGAGAGCACTTCAGCTTCAGCCCACGTATGCCTGTCGGAGACTTCTATGAAGAGAGAGAAACTCCTGAGGTCTGTTTATTTTCCCCAAAATCTGCTCATTTAATTATTTAAACAATATTAACACAAAATGATGAACTTAATTGAGTTGCTGTTAAGTAAAATTGTTCAGACTCAGACATCTTTATTAGTCCCTCAAGGGGGGCAGTTCAGTTGAAGCAGTTACCCCACATCATTACAGCAGTGCATTATGGGGATTCATGTTACAGGGCACGAAGTGGGTCCTCTTGGCAAACGAGGAGGTTCCCTCTATGATCATGGCCATCACTGGCCGCCGAGGTCGACCGCCGAACCCCGATAAAGAGAAACCCCGCCGAGCTCGTGGCGTGAGGGGAGGGCAGGCCCGCCGACCCGGCAGACCTCCCAAACCCAAGATGATCGACCTCCTTAGCAAAGTCGACGCCAAGCTGCTGAAGCGTCTTGAGGCCAAGGGTGAGTGGATGTTCAGTTGATGTGATGTGTGGCTTCGTCTGTAGACAATCTTATGAAATATATGACGTTGTTTGTAATGTTTGTAATTGTTTTTTTGCTTTTCAGAAGCTCTTACGGAGGAGGAAAAGGAGAAACTTGCAAAAATTAAAAAGAAAATGAAGAGAAAGGTATGCAGTCACGCCGGGTTGAGATATTAATTATGCATTTTGAATCTTTTATTGATTATGTTGCTGCTGCTTGTTTTTTTTAGGCAAGAATGAAGAGAAGGGAGGATGCCAAGATGAAGAAGATTCGAGAGGAGAAAAAGAAAGCCAAGGTAAGGCGAAATACCACACAAAAAAAAAAAATGTAGCTGCATCCTCAGCAACATCTCTTCCAACCCTCGACCTTTTCTTTCTTCTCTTCCTGGATTCAGCTTGAGCAGCAGGAGGCAAAGAGCTCGGAGGTGAAGGCTGAACCGACAGACGCAGCCGCCCCACAGGTCCCACAGCCGGCATCAGAGCCCGCCGCCGCAGAGCCTAAGAAGCCCGGCCGCAGAAGGTCGGCCAAGGTTGAGGTTCCTCCACCTGTCCGGCAGACGGACGAGGAGAGGATAGCCCAGGGTAAGAGGGTACTGGGAGCTCGGAGTAAAGCGAAGGCTCTGGCTAAAGCTCAAGCAGAGGCAGAGGCGGCCGCTCAGGCTGCTCTGTCGGCCAAGAGGGCGGCAGAGAGGAGAGCGCAGGCCCAGAGGCGTCTGGAGGAACGGAAGAGGCAGCAGCTCATTGCAGAGGAGCTGAAGAAGCCCACGGAGGACATGTGTCTTACAGACCTCAAAGTGAGTTTTAAAGGGATAGTTCAACATTTTGGTGATAGTTCAACATTTTGGCAAATTGGCCCATTGCCTATAGTCATAGCAGTAGGTTTGTTACCTTTAATTGTCCGTGCAAGCTGTTTTTGGAAGGGTGGAGCAGAGCCGTGAGCTGCTCAGAGCTATGCTACGGAGGCTATTGGGATTTTTTGGTTTCCTTCATCAAACTCATCAAATACACAATCCAACGACTCCAAAACGCTTTCGTGGACTAGTTGTGACCTGCACATTCACCTAACGGGACGTTACCAGACAAGTTGTTTTAGAGGTAAATGCAGAGACTGCTTGCCAAAAACTGCCTGTGATGGGAACATAAGCTGTTTTGCATGAATTTTCCTCTAAAACAACTCTGTCTCGTAACGTTCTGTCATTATCTCATAACATGGTGAATATGCAGGTCATAACTTGTCCACCAGAGGGTTTGGGAGTTGTTGAATTGTATATTTGATGAGTTAGATGAGGGAAACCAAGAAGGGATTATTGGAATGGGGCAATTTGCCAAAATATTGAACTATCCCTTTATTATAAACCCATTCTGTTCAAATCATCACTGATGGCGACACTGAGGTTTTGTGAGTTTGATCATGACCTCGGGACTTTGTCTCCACCAGCCCCTGCCAGAGCTGTCCCGTATTCCTGGCCTGGTTCTCTCTGGCACGGCCTTCGCCCACTGCCTGGCCGTGGTCGAGTTCCTTCACGGCTACGGGAAGGTGATTGGCCTGAACATACCCAAGGACGTCCCCAGCCTCGCTACCCTGCAGGAGGGCCTGCTAGGTATGGGCGACAGCCAGGGAGAACTGCAGGACTTGCTGATCAAGCTGGTGGAAGCAGCGCTCCATGATCCAGGCTTGCCGTCATATTATCAGGTGTGTGGTTAGAGCTGAAACGTGCAGTCATCGAACAAACATTCACTCGTTTCAGCTTCTCCAATGCGAGAAGCTGAAATCACATTTTACTGATGAAACAATCAAGAAAATATTCAGCAGATTGATTCATTTGCAGCCCTGTGTGTCATTTTCTCCATTAATGTATAATCTGGATTCTAATATACATTGCACTCTCCGTCTTTCCATTCCAACCTCCAGTCTGTGAAGATCCTCGGAGACAAGCTGGTTGAGTTGGAGCTGAACCGCAGCACGATTTCAGAAGTACTCCGCATCTTTCTGGAATCTCATGGTTATGAGACGGAGGTGTGCAACACGCTGAGGACCAAAACATTTCATGCGCTCTCTCCGGACATCAAAGCAGCCATCCTGGGTTTCCTGGTGGAAGAGCTCAACAGCAGTAACATTGTGACAAGGTGAGGCCAATATTAAGTAGATTTTCATTCTAAGATCGCTCTTGAATGAAAAAGTATATTTCCACATGTCTGTTACTTTGTTAATGTATGCATCTTTTTTTTATTCTAGTGATATTGACAGCACGTTGGAAAACATGGCAACCTACAGGAAGAACAAGTGGATCATTGAGGGGAAACTGCGCAAGTAAGATCTCTTGTGAAGCAAACGTGTTGATGGGATAGTTCAACATTTTGGCAAATTGGCCCATTGCCATAATCGCTAGAGTCATAGCAGTAGATTTGTTTCCTTCAATTGTCGGTGCAAGCTATTTTTAGAACGGCGGAGCAGAGCTGCAAGCTGATCAGAGCTACGCTACGGAGGCTAATGGGATTTCTTGGTTTCCTTCATCAAACTCATAAAATACACAATCCAACAACTCCAAAACGCTCTGGTGGACAAGTTGTGACCTGGACATTCACCACGCTATGAGATAAAAACGGCAAATTGGAGCTTGTTTTTGAGGTAAATGCAAAGACTGCTTGAGACTGCTGCCTCAAAAACAAGCTCCAATTTGCCAAAATGTTGAACTATCCCTTTAACAATATTACTCTGATCTATTATCAGTCAAAAACGAAGAGCTATGTGACTTGTCGATTGATCTGTATTGTCCCGGTTGATTGTGTGCCAGACTGAAGGCGATACTAGCACGTCGCACAGGACGCTCAGAGGAGGAGCTGTGCTTTGAGGAGAGGAGGCGCAGCGCCAGAGTGGCCGAGGAGGAGAACCTCAGTCTGGAGGACAGCGTGGTCCTGGAGAGAGGCAACCGGCGTAACCGCAAAGAAGAGCCCAAACTCAGTGATGTACGTATACCTCCTCTGGTTTTCTTCTTTCTTTCTTTCTGAATGAGAACTTCCATCATTTCTGTGTTTAATTTAAATTCTTTCCCACCACAGAACGAGAGTCCTACGAATGCAAGCATTCCAGAGCTCGAACGGCAGATAGATAAGCTAACCAAGGTAAGACTGAAGCTATGCAGTCAGGATGCTTCATACGAGTCCCGGGTTGTTGTTGTTGAGTGTTGTTGTATTTATAACATTCCTCCTCTGTCCTTGCATCTCCACAGCGGCAAGCATTTTTCCGTAAAAAGCTGCTACAGTCGTCTCATTCCATGCGGGCCATTTTACTGGGTCAGGACCGTTTCCGCCGCCGATACATGGCCTTGCCTCACCTCGGAGGAGTTCTAGTCGAGGGTCCAGAAGATCTTTTAAGTGAGTCTAAGGCCACATCCACACAACTTTTTGTTTTCTTTTTTAAAAGGCGTCTCTTTTGGTATGTTTTCGCCTCCCGTCCACACTACTGCAGAGTTTTCACACACAGAAATTGTAGAAATGCTGCTGGATCCGTTTTCCGCTTTTTCAGTTGTGGTAGATTGGAGGGAGATAAATTGGTACTGTGGTTGGAGTTCGAGAGTGAATTAAAGTTTTGACATTGTGCAGCCTTTGGCCTGTCGCCCTTTAAACACATTTTCCTCCCGTTTCTATCTTGCAGCTTCAGGAGATGTCCTTGTAGCTGAGGTGCCCGTCACCTTCCTCAAAAAGGAACCCAAAGTTGAAGAGATCCCCACGCCTACCACTCCCCCGGCTACTCTTCCTTCCTCTCCCTCCTCTGCGACCGCCACGCAGGGCCAGGCCTTGTCTCCAGAAGAAGACCCCCTCCCCGGCACCGCGTCCCTCATGAGCAGGCCGAGAGGAAGGGGTCGGCCCCGAAAAATAAAACCAGAAGTGGAGCTTCACCTCCGCACGGCAAAGATCCGCCGCAGGCGTCGAAGTAGCGTCAGGTCCGGAGGCGAAGACGGGCCGGGGTCGCCGAACAGTGCCACACAAGACCTCACTCAGGCCGCTTTCCAGAGCTGGCTCAGCCAATCGCAGGAAGCGGTGACCAACGGCACGTGTTCAGCAGCAGGCGACGGTCCAGAGGGCAACCGGCCGGAGGAGAGCGTGAAGGAGATGGCGGAGAAACAGGGACAGTGGTTCAACCTGCTTCCCAAACAACCGTGTGATGACAACTCTCTCACTGAGCCCCAGATCCCCGCCTCGCCCAGCTCGCCGCCCAAACTCCTCCCTCAGATCCCAAGCACTCTGCCTGCGCTCGCCGCTCCACTCTTGCAGGTTTGCCCACCGCAGTCGATACAAATACGTTTAATTATGCTGTGTCAATACACTTGAAGTATTCTGTGATGAATATTAATTGGAATTATCTCTCTCACCCTTCAGCCTGACCCACTTTTGCCTGGCTTGGTGCCTGCTGAGCCCGTGACCGCAGCGACGCCACAGGACGGCGCCGCTGCTCCTGACGTTCCTGCTGGTGCCCCGCCGCTGCTCCCTCAGCTTGTTCCAGCTCCTGTCCCTCTTGCTCCAGCTGTTCCGGCCGCGCCAGCCGCCCCAGCTGCCCCCGCCACACCAGCCAGGCCAGCTCGCCGGCGGAGGAGAGGCAGCAGAGGCAGCAGTCCCGCCCGCAGAGGGCCACGGGCTGCAGCGAAACGCCGCGGTCGCCCTCCCAACTCTGTGTTCCAGGAGCTGGAGCAGCAGTATTTCACACAGATGGTGGTCAAACCCATTCCTGCATGTAAGTAGTTAGAGATTTTATTTATGTATTTATTTTGACTGCTGCAATTCCTAAACTTATCTCAGCGCTGATTCTGAGGTTTTATAAATTCCTGCTCTTGACATGTGGTTTAAAAAAAAATGCTTTCTTTTTTTAGCAATGGTGCGTGGATGGTGGTGGATCAAGGATCCAGAGGAGCTGTATCACACCTTACAGGCCCTTCATCCAAGAGGCATCAGGGAGAAGGTGCTTCATAAACATTTGGCCAAACACATGGAGAGCTTAGCTGAGATGTGCACCAAACCTATCAACGGTGAGCGTTTTGTTGTTGAACACCATCATCTGTGTTGTTGTGTTCTGTGTTTCTCCTGTCGCCCCCTTCGTTCTTCTTCCTAAAACTGGTCTTGTTGTTGTGTTGTTTTCTGGCTGGCTAGACCCAATATTTGAGTTGAAGGTAGAGCAGAAAGACGTGCTGATGGAGGCTCTGCAGCAGCCGTGGCAGGTGCAGGAGAAAGCCATGGAGACGGACATCAGCGCCCTGCAGTGGGTGGAAGATCTGGAGCAGCGGGTCATCGCTGCCGACCTCCACATGAAGGTGAGAAACCGCTATTGTGCATCTGTATACAGGTGCATCTCAATAAATTAGAATATCATAGAAAAGCTCATTTATGTCAGCAACTCAATCCAAAAAGTAGAACTAATACATTGTGGGATGAAATAGTTCATATCTTTATTTAATTTCTTTTAATTCTAATGATTATGGCTTACGTCTGTGAATATTCTCATTCATCCCGGTCATCGTTATCTCAAAGGCAACTGGACTTACATTTGTCTAGACAAACACAAAGAGATTATGGCTTCACACTGAATGAAGACCTAAAATTCATTATCTCCAAAAATTTGAATATTACAAAAGACCAATTGAAAAAAGCATTTTTAATATGTAAATGTTGCATGTATGTCCATCTATATACACTCAATACTGGACTTGAACGACTGAGTGAGACTTGAGAGATGCACCTGTACATGTAATCTGATCAAAACAACCAAAATGAAACAGAAAATCATATTCTTTTGGCAATAATATTATGAAACCGAAATGTAATGATTAAAAATCTCAAATATTTTTTTAACAGTTACCAAATTTAATATATGTTTCTTCAAGGCTCCTCCTCAGAGCGCAGTGAACGATGCTGAATCCAACGCAGAGACACCGCTGGCTGAATTCCAGGTAACCACTAAAACTTTAACACAAATCCTCTTGCAACAACAAAAAAAACAACATCATGAAGCATAATTCCTTTTGTATTTCCTGGTGTGATTGTTGTTTAATCTCCATCCTGCCTGTTTTCCCAGCCCTACACGATCCCAGATCCGGACTCCACACGGGACGACCTCCAGTACTACGAACACGACGCCGACCCACGTGACGACTGGATCGTGCGGACCAAGAAGGAGTGGTCGGGCCTGCCTCGCATCGCCACGCACCCTCTGGACCTGGCCGTGCTGCGACTGGCGAACCTCGAGCGAAACATCGAGAGGCGCTACCTGAAGGAGCCGCTGTGGAACCCGGCGGAGGTGATGCGCCTGGCTCCTCTCACCCCGACGCCGGGAGAAGAGCATCCCATGGACGTCATCAGGTGAGGAGAACGGCATGCGGTCTTCTTCACATCCGTACATAGCGCGTACAGTATTTTATTCTTATTTAATCTTATTTCCAATGATTTTCTCCACAGTCTGGAAAGCGAAATCACATCTCGCCTTCGAACATGGCGGCAGGCTCTGGACCGCTGTCGCAGCGCTCCTCAGCTCTGTCTGTGCATGGTGCAGCTGGAGAAGGCCATCGCTTGGGAGAGATCTGTGACTAAAGTGGTGAGGAATTTTTTATTTTACTTGACTGTGACTGTGACTCTCTTTCATTTGTCTTACCCGTTTATTTTATTTTATAACCACTGTACACTGGAGTATCTTCTTTTCTTGGCAAATTGAATCGTGGGCAACTGGACTTTTTCATACACAACAAGTCTCACTAGTCCGCACTAGTTGGACAAAGACAGTGGAGTAAGACCCAGGTATTTACTTACTTACTCCACTGCCTTTGTCCAACTAGAGCGTACGAACTGATGAAGCCCCGCGGATAAGAGGCGAAACGTCTTCCCAGACAAATACAAGGCCAGTTGCCTACGAAAACTTTCCTTGTGGGATACAAGTGTTATCCAATGAGGAGAGAGAACGGCATGAAGGGCTGTGTGTGCAGCCAAGGGATGCGCGTGAATGTGGTGACGTAGCACGAGGACCAATAGATGCATGACAAGGGCAGGGGCTGCTAACTCATGGTGCGTTCAAGGCAACCCGTAACTCGTGTTTTTCCGACCTGTGAAGTCATACCAGTTCGATCTGGTATGAGTTCACGGGTCGGAAGTTACGAGTGGCCGTTATAGTGACTTTCACAGGCAACAGGTCGGAAAAACACGAGTTACGGGTTGCCTGGAACGCTACAAAGTCGTGACTTGAAGCCGTAACTTACGGTTTCAAAAGCCTGCCTGGAACGCAGCATTAGCCAAAACGACCGGATCGCTGACTTATGCTTTAAGTTTTTGTCGACTTGTCTTTTTAATGTTGTGATTGTAGATGTATGTTTTAAATGTACTGGTTTTAAATGTGGACCCCAGGAAGACTAGCGGTGCTCTAAAGTGCGACTAACAAATAAAACAAAATAAAACCCGGCACAAAGTAATGTAAAAAAAATAAAAAAATAATTGACAATAAGCATGTCTTTTCTGTGATCCCCGTTTTTCTAGACTTGCCAGGTTTGCAGGAAAGGAGACAATGACGAGTGCCTGTTGCTATGTGACGGCTGTGATCGTGGCTGCCACATGTACTGCCTCAGGCCCAAAATCACCCAGGTGCCGGAGGGAGACTGGTTTTGTCCTACTTGCGTTGCCAAGGTAAGAACCAGACCTGTGCTTCTCCACTTCGCAGCCACTTCAAAACTGAATAAAAAACCAAGTGCTGTTGCGAATCTCCGCGTTTCTGCAGCAGCATCTGTTCCAGGTAATTTTGTTCTGCTCTACTTCGTTCCTCTCATTAACTCACTCTCCTCTCGCTTCCTCCTCCTTCCTTCGCTCTCCGCTGCGGTCTCTCAGGAGGAGGGTGAGTCACCGCGCCTGTCGAAAACAAGGGTGAGGGTGAAAAAGAGGAGATACGAAGACGACAGCTCTGAAGACGAGGCATCGGCGCGACGCAGCTCTGGCATGGCGACGCGGAACAAAGACGTCGTGGCAACCCCCTCATCGTCCTCCTCCCGTCACTCCGGCGAAAGCAGCAGCGCTAAACGCCGTCGCATGACAACCCGCAACCAGCCTGACCTCACGTTCTGCGAGTGAGAAAAATACCCCTCGTAGCTGATGATGAGAAATCCACATTTTAGGGATTTTAAAGTCTGTAGAAAAACATGTTACTCTACAACAGATTCATGTTAATAGTTTTTTTTTTAATTTAATTTCCTGCCAGGATCATTCTCATGGAGATGGAGGCTCATGCAGACGCCTGGCCCTTCCTTGAACCCGTCAACCCGCGGCTGGTGCCAGGATACCGCCGCATCATCAAGAACCCCATGGACTTCCTCACCATGAGAGAGAGACTGCTACAGGGAGGGTGAGCAGAGAAGAAATAACATTAATAAATACATAAATTACAAATTGAATTATTTACTCTGTTGCACAATAAGTTCATTGCTGCCTGAGGAAAGGTGAAAAACATCCACGCTGGTACTTTTCATGACCTTTCTGAGAAATAAGTGGGGGGAAAAAACAACATTTCTTCACGTCCATGTGATCAGTGTGTTTCGAAAATCATCTTTTCTTTTACACATTTGTGTAAATAGATCTTGTAGACTGGGATACAGAAAGAATATAAAGCAGTGTTTCAGAACAGAAAACAGCATTCATTCTCAAAAATGCAATAAACAAGAGGTCAACGAAAGTACAAGAAACAAAAAGATGCAAAAATAACATCTATTCATGTCCACAGAGAGGTTACAGATACAGAACAGGAAACTAAGCTGTTTTCTACTAATTTTGTGTGTTTAATGCAATTATTTTCTTCCTCTGATACATTTTTTATGCTTCATCATCTTATATTTTCTTGCTCTGCCTCGTATATTTCTTTATTACTTAGTCATAATCCATACTTACACTTTTATAAAAACTTTATATACCGTAAACTCCCACTTTAGAGAATATTATCTTGTTGTTAAACCTTGAATGACATTGTTCGTTTCTCTCTCTGGTCATTTTTAAACATCAGCCTCCTCTCTCTCCGTCTCCTGTTTTCTCGCCTCAGGTATTGCAGCTGCGAGGAGTTTGCAGCAGACGCTCAGCTGGTCTTCAACAACTGCGAGCTGTTCAACGAGGACACGTCGGAGGTGGGGATGGCCGGACACGCCATGAGGCGCTTCTTCGAGAGCCGCTGGGCAGAGTTCTACGCAAACAAGGACAAATAAGGAGGAACCTGCATCGTTCCCCCTGATGGTGGGGCTGTAGACTGTTGGTGCTTTCACCGTCCCAGTCACACACACACACACTCTCTCTCTCTCTCTCTCTCTCTCCATTTACTGCTAAGACTGTCTGGAGGTTCTTCCAGCCACGTGTATTCTCTCATGTATAGGTATATATGTATAGATTTTGGCTATTTGTCTGTTATTGTTTCCTCTACCGGCCGAATCTTTTCGAGGCCCACAGCTGAACTGGCTTGAACTTGTACCCATTCCCTCCCCCCCCACCCCACCGAACCCCCCCCCCCGCCTCCCCTGCCCCTCATCACAGAGAGTGAGAACATGTCTCTCCTCATTTTTCCTCCCTTCTCCTCATCTTCACCCCCTCCTCCCCCTCCGATTGTGTTTTCCTGTCACGTCCTTTCACCAGCCCCATGTCGTAGCGAGGCCTTTGGTCAAGCCCTGCTGTGGGGTGATGACACGGTCTCAGGCCCTGAGTATTTTGGCTCTCAGACTCGTACCGAAGGTCAGGGACTGATCACACACTATTGCAGCCAAACCGCTGCATACTGGACCTGCTTAGCACCGCTCAACGACAAAATGGATCAAAACTCTTCACAGAGCTTGGGCCATTTCTTACCTGTTCAATGGAAATGTAATGTAACGTGGTCTTATGCCTAGAAGTAATTTTTTTGCTCAATATATTTTTTATTATATATTCTATATATAAATATATATAAAGATTACAATAGCTGGGATTATTTAATAGCAATAGCTTGTAGTGAATGTGTACAGATTACCTTATAGAGATGTCTAGACGATTTATGAAAAGGCCAGTTAAACTAAAAGGAATCTGTTCTTGGACTGTCACAAGTAGACGTTGTATAACCTCCACTTAAAGTCTTGCACGCACACATACACTTTTCACCAACACACACACAACATGCACATGATTTCACACACATACCCACCTTTTGCTGCTGTGTGAAAGACACTGGTTTCTGAAACTGGAGGATTTTTTTAAATGTTGGTCAGTCAGTCTGAGCTAAAAGACTCTTAATGTTTCACTGTCCCTCCTGTCGAGAGTAAAATAATCAGCTAAGATGCACCTGATGTCTGTCACGACCTTGAGAGGATGCTACTGCGGTTTTTAGCACCTAGATAATAAATAGTCTGTTTTTGAGAACACGACACACACTGAAATTCAGCTCTTATATACTATAAAAAAAGAAATTTCCTCAAGACAAGACGGTGTTTTTGCAGCTTCAAAAATTGCAGCTGAGTGATTGATCCACGTTTTTGTCTGCAGCTCATCTGACCAGGCAAAAAAAAATAAAAATAATCGAAAGGTGGTTATATGTGAGGTATCCAATCCTCTCATTTTAAAGACTAGAATTGCAGAGGAGTTCAGATAATGAAGCACTGGGCACATCATTGCCTAGTTACATTCCTTTTTATTGTTTGTTTTTTTTGTTTGTTTTTTGCTGTACAAGGGCCAATGTACGATGTTGCGCGGCAGGGTTGGTGTGCTATGAAGGCGACAGGTTGACTCCACAGTCCAGGTTTTATTTAAACTTGTTTCTTACACTGAACTCAAGTCCGTTGATAGGAAATAAACTTTGATGTTCCTTATTACACTTAAAGGGACAAGACGTTTTTTCAAAAAAGAAAAAAAAAAAAGACATGAAAAACCAAATGTGGTGTTAAGTGAATTTTTAATAATGTACAGTTTTGGTGACTTTAAATTTGTTCCTTTATATTTTTAGGACCAATTCATCATTTTTAAGAGGAGGTATTGCAAGACTCTGTTGTATTAAGGTGATGTAACACGTGTGCATCTGTAGAATGTACTGTGAGTTGAATAAAAACCACATCTAGTAGAGCGTATTGGTTTTCTCAGTGCTTGGTCTCTTCTCCGTTTTGATATAACCTCCCACAGCCTGAAGGCCTTTTAAGTCACCCTTGCCTCAGTGCATGCTGGGATTGATCAGCTCCTCCTAATCACGGAGAAGTGGATCTCCTCAAGATGCAAATACAGTGTGAGGGCAGGCGGGTAGAATTTGTGTAAAGTCATTTTTTTAATATGTGAATATGATTTTCTTTTCAAAATAACAAATACAGTCATTGTATTATCAGAATGCATATGGATAGAACTACAATGATTAACTCAAATGAACGTCATTGGCAACTATATCGATAATCATCTGGAAAACCTCATGGAAAATCATGGAAAATGAGAAGAAAAGTAAAATGTCCTGGAAAAGTTTGAGTTGTCCTGGAAAATTATTTATCACATTGTGACATCAGCAACCAGAGCTCTGTTTTCAGACCCTACTAAGGATTTCTTTTCCCAAAAAAATCCCGAGTGGGAAAACTAGAGACTTTGAGTTGATGAGACTGCAGAAAGCTGTGGTGGGCAATGGTTTAAAAACAAAAACAACGTGTTTGAGTTGTTCCATGATGAAGTTATAATTCCTAAGCATGTAAGAGATTATTTTACAGATAATTTACGACCATAGACTCCACATTCTTAAAGAGGAACTAGTTACGGTATGTAAAAATTACAAATATAGCATACAGTAGTTAAGCTACAAACCACCGTCCCAAGAGAGCAAGGAGTCTCTGTCATCTGCTCCAGACAAAAGCTTTACATTAATTTTTAATACTTCGCACTATGTGAGTGTAATTAATCTTATTGGATAGGATTTGCTTACAAGTTTTAGTTACTCAATGGATTAGTCAAACATATAAGACACAATATGTTTGTTAAAAACATGAGACTGAACTTTACTACTACCTAAAGTGAAAGCATAAACATGTACATAAATCTTTCTATATGTCCTGGCTCCTGTCTCTCCATGTGTAAACCCTTCGTACCACGGGGGTTAACGCTTGACTCCCTCTCATTCTTCAACAGGACACAACAGCTCAAATACAATTCAGAACAATTTACATGAAGACAAAAGTTTCACACCACTCAGGATTAAGTTGTTTAAATGGGTAAAATGTGTAAGTGCTCAATCTACTAAAACAATCAGTAGTGCCATATATTCAATGTTGATTAGTAATCTCAAAATGGAGAATATATGTTCAGTGTAGTTCATGTAGAGACACAGGTTCAGCTTTATCTCATCAGTCAGTAAAACATTGGTGTTCTGTTTTATTTGTTAGTCAATAAGGCACAATATTAACTTCAGTTAGGAAAGGTAAATATTCGGTGTTTTATTTTTTAGGTCAAAGGTTAAGATTTTTTTTCTTTTTTTTGTGTTTTTATACGAGCCTGTCAAAGAAGAATTTCTGTCATTCGTGACAGACCATAAAGCTTATCTATCTATCTAAGATAAACTTTCATGTTTTTCCTCATGATGGACACCAATGTTCATGAATCTTTGAGTTTTTCCCTTAAAGACCTTAAAGTGATAGCACAGGTCACCACATATCAGCAGCATATCTGCCCGCTTAATGACCTTCTACCTCACTCTTTTATGTGATCACATTAAACAGTTGATTTCAGATGAATTTACTGATGTGAAACACTAGTATTTGTGAAAATAGTGTAAGAATCAGATGATGTGCTTTTTGTTTAATTGGACAGCACACCTGATAATAAAGTGACGCTGCAGAAACACTGTTGGGTTTATTAGCATCTGTAACGTTTTTGTGAAAGTGTCACACGTTTTTGCATGCAGCCGGTTTCCCCTTCACTTCTCCTCAGAGTGCGACAAAATGTTGCAATTCAAGTGAAAAAAGAAAGAAGAAGAGTTTGAAGCCGTGACGTAAATGGTGGTGGTGAATGGTTTTTGTCGGAGGGCTCTGCAGCTCCCTGGAGAGTCCTGTCTGAGACACATGCTGCTGGGAACGTCCTGCCATCACTCCCAGCTGCTCTATAGTGGTGCACACTCGAGTACAACACAAACACACACTAATATTCCACACTTGAATCTACATGCATCAAAAAAAAAAAAAAAAAAAAGTGGATATACTGTGGATTTAAAACAATAAAATGTGTGCACCGTGTCTCTCGGTGCATCTCTCTCTGTGCCCTCTGTCGCTCCCTTAAAACCCCTTAGCTGGCACTTTGTGCGAGTGTGTGTATATGTGTATATATGCATGTGTGTGTGTGAAATAGTCGGTGTCAGCACTCTGGGTGGAGGGGGCTGAAAACTCCCCACGCCAGCGGGTTCCACCGTGCCCCCCGCCCGTCCCACTCCACACAGTTGGGCTTAGCCCCACAAAAGGGGGGATAACAGTTACACAGTTGCCGTGGAGAGGAGGGGGTAATCCATGGTATAATGGGGCACACCAACACGGCCCCCAACCCCTCCAAGCCCCCCAGTCCAACCAACCAGTTCATTCTGGACTTGGTCTGCCAGATTGAGGGCCCCCGATGCCCAGGAGAATCGGCCCGAGCTCTAAACATCTCCATTTCGCTGCGAGCATCACGTCAGCAGCATCCATTCTGCTGCTCAAATGTGCACATTGAAGTAAATAATAATAATAAATAACAACAACACTGAGATGATGCAAAGCAGCTACAACTTATTTTACTGCGCCCATTTTCAATCAGAGGAATCCTGTGTCCGTTTGCCAAAACGTCTTCACAAGGTGTGTGCTCGTTCGATATCAAAGAGTGAAAATGAAAAGCTTGCACAGATGCAGCATCACAATAGGCTCTATGGCAACAGCATCATCAAAGAGTTTGTCCCCATGGTGATGAGAGCGGTACCTCACAAGTAGTTTATGGAGGGTGGGAGGACGTCGTAATATTCTCTCTTTTGGGCAGAACGTGCAGTTATGAGAGTGTTTTTTAACACACAAAGCCCGTTGATCCGTCTGCACCTTTTAAAAAAAAACAACTAATTTACCTCCAGGAGATGAGGCAATTAGAGGACAGAGGGAAGATTCATGTTTAATTCATGTTGACATACACTCTGTGACATGGTGGATAGTTTCAAGACAGACGACGATATGATCTGTTGTTGCAGGCTGAGCTGCAGTGACGGGTGCCAGGTGCTCAAAAAAGCAGTTCAGCCCCATTATATGAAGGAACAAACATCATTATGTTGTGTTAATGTTATACTTCTATATAGTTCATATGTACTTATTCGTACCACATGTCAGGAAAAGATCTGAATCAACAACACAAGTAGAAAATGTTGCTCAAAAAGAAGTCAGTCGTGCATTTAATAGGGACTACTTTCAGAGGCGGATTTGTACATGTTTGGATAAGTAGTGAGCAGTTAAGCTGCAGGATAAGACAGGACAGAAGGAAATTAAACCACAGCACCCGTATTGATATGAACATGTCATCAGGTTTAACAGCGTCACTCATTTAAGTGTTACAACAAATATCCACATTATAATCTATATAAATGTGGAATTTGTGGCAAATCTGTTGTATTTTATTCAACAAAACTGTGTAGTTGCACCTTAGAAATTCACATTTTTCATGTTTTTGTTGACCTATATTTCAGGGTTATATCTGTTATCCGAGTTATTGTCAGTGAACCTCAATGAAAAAACGTTTTGATCCCAAATATTTTTAATTATTTTGTGACAGCTTCTGTCGATCACCAGCTGTTGATACTGTCAGAGAGGATTTGATTCAGTTTTTATGTTCATTATTGAGGTGGTTAGGGCCATATAATGTACTAATCATACTGTATTATATAAATGATTATGGGAAAAAAACAACTAATTTCTAATGTGCTTCCCCTCAGCAAAGAGACGGAGAAATGAATGCAATGGAAACTGAACAGTGGAGACATAGAAATGACGGCTGAGCTGCCTGATTGTCTTTTTTCGTCTTTGTAAAGATGATTCAGCCTCTGAGCTCCATCAGAAACATGATTGACGCATCACATTTGAAGCATTTGACGATTGCCTCTGACTGTTTTTAAAAAAAAATTTTTTTTACTGAAACTCTAAATGAGCTCGTACTTGTGATCAAATCATATTCCACAAGTGGTTGTATTATTTAGTCTTTCAACCAGCTTGTGTATTGTGCAGTTTGCTGTGAAGTGGCCACAATCACTTCAGTTTGGAGGTCAGACAAATTTCAGACAAATTTATTAAGGGATGCATCATCTCGTCTTCCATGGGGGTTAAGGGAAAGCTCCTCAGATTTTTGTGAAGACATAATTTATTAAATAGCGGAGAGGGATTCCTCGGAGGGGGGGCGAGGGTGTTGTCTTGGGTGTTAAGTTCGTACAGAGGAAAGACCTGATCGGGCCTGAGGTGCGTGTGGGGTAAGGAGAGGGTGAGGAGGGAGAGAAGAGACCGAGGGGGAGGAGGCTGCTCTCATCAAAGGCTCTTCAAGTTAATGAGGGATGTGGCAGACACCCTGAAGCCCTCAGACCCCGACACACGGCTACACACAAGACAGAAGGACGGACGTGTGGACGGACGGAGCTGCAGAGAATAAGACAACAACAAACAAACAAACACCTGAGGATAACACACTTAGTTTTAAAATGACGTGGCGTGAGGTAAGCATCTTATCTTGTTGTACTTGTGTTTAAATCCCTCACCATTTCAGTTTAGGACATGTGAAACAAAAAGGAAGTGAATTAAATCAGCATCACTTTCTCCATTTCAAGACAATCTGAACTGTTGTAACATTTAATTATCTATTAGGTATCATTATTATTAGGTCATTGGGGGGTTAAGCAATGTTTGTTTGTGTTAGATACAGTGTTGTCCATGTTTTTTCTTATTGTTTCTGAAACCAATGTAGAGAAAAAGATGTAATAACTTAATCATCAGCACATGATATTCAGTCTTTTTAAGCCTCTGTGACAATAAGAAATGCATAAAGTATCACTTCATTTTACATTTTCAATCATAAAAGACTCACATGTTCTTCAGTTTTCATGTTTTTATTTCACCTTTGAAAATGCTTCGTGGACTAAATATAGGCCATCTTTGTTTATGCCCCCTCTTTCTTTCTTTTTTTTTTCCGATTAGCTACGGAGTCGGCAGTTCTGGCGAGCCATGCTGGCAGAGCTGCTCGGCACCCTGGTGTTAGTGAGCGCCGTGCTGGGCGCCTCCGTGCCAGGCCCTGGCGAGGCCCCTCGGGGACCCCTGTACCCAGCTGTGGCAGTGGGTGTGGTGATTGTTGCGCTGTGCCACTGTTTTGGAGAAATAAGTGGAGCACAGGTGAATGATTGTCTCATAGTCACACATTGATTCTGAGATTTTACGATCTGAACTGGTGGGAAATTTTGTTTTTGTTTTTTTTTTGGTGGTAACACAACAGGTGTCAGTGATGGAGGAAGGAGAGGGGCCGATACCATAGAGTTAACATCCTGCATTAAAAGGATGTGATATGGGGTTTTATCAACTAAATGTACTTAGAGTATCATAAAAAAAAAGAATACTGGTTGTAGAAAAATCAGCTTGTCATTGATATATTGTTTAATATAATGTTAATAAAGTATTGTAGATCAGTTATTCTCAACCTGCAGGTCACAGGTCCAGAGTCACTAAATGAATCTGAAAAAGGTTGAGATGATTCATAGACTATAGAATAAAACTCTTTTGTATATTCATTTTTGTTCTTTTTTCTGATGTTTACCTTTTTTTTTTTCTTTTTTCTTTTTTTTTTTACATTAGATCAGTCCAAACAAATGGGTGAAAGTAAAAAATAGACTTAGTAAACTTAGTACCGAGAAAATAAATCTAAAATACAAGCAAAGAAGATACAACTGATTTAAACCGAAACAAATAAAAACGAACAGAAAATCAAAATGAGAGAACAGGAGCAGAGACACGAAGGAAAACAGGAGAAACAGAAAAACTGAGAAAGTTGAGGAGGGGTTACTGGTATGTACACAGGTGTAACATACAATATAAGGGGCAGGACAGACCACGATCCACAAGGAGGGAAACGGGACAGGAGAGGAGGACAGGAAGTAAAGATATCCACATGACTCACAGGGAAAGTCTTTACAAAATAAAACAGGAAATTAAGTGAGTGCCCAAACTTAAGAAGTCCCAAAGCTCAAATAAAGGTCTCACAGATGCATGGAGTGGTGTAGATGTACTGTAATATGGCCTAAACCGTAAACATCTACATGGACTTTATGAATGAGAACACCTGTACCTGTACCTGTGTGATCAGGTGAACCCAGCGGTGACTCTGTCTCTGTTGGCCACTCGGAAGCTGGACGTCCTCAGGGCCTTCGTCTACATTGCTGCACAGTGTCTGGGGGCCTCTTTAGGAGCCGGGGCCCTCTACCTGGCCCTGCCGCTGAAAACCACCGCAGAACACTTCATCAACAGGGTCGGTTCTCAGGATACATCACATTACATCACTCTTCTATTTACTTTCCTTTTTCTAATGCACTCCCTCCCTCCTCCTCCTCCTCCTCCTCCTCCTCCTCTCCGTCCCTCAGGTGCCCATAGAGCTGAACGCTGCCCAGGCGTTGGGCATAGAGGTGTTGTGCACCTTCCAGATGGTGTTCACTGTGTTTTCAGTGGAGGACCAGAGACGGAGGGAGAGCACCGAGCCAGGAAACATAGCCATCGGAGTAGCCCACACTGCTGGAGTGATGATAGGGGTAAAGATGACACTTCCTATAAATTCAAGTTGTTATTTTCTGCCAGAAAAGCTTTGATGAGTCGTTGATTTGCAGTATTTAAAATGTTTCCTCTCGTATTTATTTATATTTTTCTCTGATTCTTTTGACTCAAGGATCTGAGTTTGGGCTGAGAGTTGTCTTTGATGTGACACTTCTCTTCATTGTTTTGATGGGAGAGAAGACTGTGATCTCTATATATGTATAAAAAGAGCTGGAACAAACATGCATCATGAATCTCCTCAGACACTTTAACAGTTTCTGAGCATCTGGGTATGTTTAACTAACATCCGATGCATAGTGTCTGTCTCCAAAAAAGGAGATAGTTCAGTGAGTAAAGTGAACAGTTTGCAGCACATTTAGTCAACTCATGCACTGATGATGTTCACAGGTCAACAGAAGCATCACCTGACACATTTCAATGTGTTGTTTTCGTGTCAGGGCCGTTTCTCCGGTGCGAGTATGAATCCTGCTCGATCTCTGGGTCCCGCCATCATCGCCGGCTTCTGGGAAAACCACTGGGTGAGAGAAATAGCCAAAACCTGTCCCCATGGTAAAAACATCCAACTGGTCCAAGTGTCCAGTTGTTGTCAACAAAAACCTAATGAGCTTTAAAGGGATAGTTCAAAAAATTTGGCAAATTGGCTCATTGCCATAATCCCTATAGTCAAAGCAGTAGGTTCATTACCGTGAATTGTCGGTGCAAGCTATTTTTAGAACGGCAGAGCAGAGCTGCAAGCTGCTCAGAGCTACGCTATGGAGGCTCATGAGATTTCTTGGTTTCCCTCATCAAACTCCTCAAATACACAATCCAACAACTCCAAAACACTCTGGTGGACAAGTTGTGACCTAACCCTAACAGAACGTTACAAGACAGATTTGTTTTAGAGGTAAATTCATGCAAAATCGTTGATGCGTGTTCCCGTCTGGGCCAGTTTTTCAGCAAGCGGTCTCTGTGTTTGCCTCGAAAACAACTCTGTCTTGTAACGTACCTTTATTAATATCTCATAGCGTGGTGAATGTGCAGGTCACAACTTGTCCACCAGAGTGTTTTGGAGTTGTTGGATTGTGTATTTGATGAGCTCTGAGCAGCTCACGGCTCTGTTCCGCCGTTCTAAAAATAGCTTGCACCGACAAATAAAGGTAACGAACCTACTGCTATGACTATAGGGATTATTGCAATGGATCATTTTGCCAAAATGTTGAACTATGCCTTTAACAACATGCTTTATTCATGTGTTTTAACAGTGGAGTCTAAGGCATAAAGGGAATTAAGGTATATCAGGTTTTGGCCACATAGGTGACACTGATTGGTTCAGTTCAGATCATTTAATTGGTGGTTTTGTTGGTAAAAAACAACAACAAACTAAAACATATTAAACATCAATAGTAACCAAGCTATGACACTAATGACCCAGCATCTCTCTGTCCTCACGCCTCTGTGTCATTATAACCGACTTTTGTCTGTTGCTCTCCTGCAGGTGTACTGGATCGGACCGGTGCTCGGTGCCGTACTGGGAGGAGTGTCTCACGAGTTCTTCTTCGCTCGCAGCGCCTCTCGCCAGAAGCTGGTGGCGTGTCTGACCTGTAAGGACATCGAGATCGTGGAGACGGCCAGTATGACGGGATCATCGCTGTCCACGGTCACGCAGAACGCCATGAGAGCCAAACAGGCCAACAAACAGGAGAACAACTAAAGGACACTAAAGAAACACATTCATTCTGCAACGTTATTATAATTTTTTATGAAGATGCATAGTGAAGAGTTCATGTAGATCAGGCTTGGCAGTGGTTGGGACCAAAGAATAGGGGTATATGATAACAATATAGGCACAATGGCTGCCGATGATTGAAATTATCATGAGCCCACTTGGAATTATCTGCATTTATGTTTGAATTTGTCTTAAAATATGTTCAACAACAATATATTTTGTCTAATAACCACTGTAATGTTCATCATGTCCATGTTAAAGAGATATTCAAACATTCACAGTGTAGTGGTTAGGGTCAGGTCGGGATAGGTTGGCAATCATCCACTGATGCGAAACATGAAGACAGACATTTTTTGATTTGCATGAAGCTGTAAATGGTCACAACATCATCCCAGAGAGGCTCAGTATTCATATGCTGTGTATAAATGAATGGAGGCTTCAAACACTGTACAGTATACAAGACCCAACGCTGAATGCTCAGTGAGATAAACAAGAAGAAATATCTAGTAGTGACTAAAGGCTTAAACGAATGAGTGAAGCTGGTCGAGAGAGAACACAGTTCATGAAGCACATCAGTGACCATGGCTGGACGTCACAGAGGAATTACTGTGTTTGCCAAAGAGCAGCTCGACCCTGCACAGCAACACTGGGAGAGCTTTGTGTGGACTGATAAAAACTAAGGTTATAGTATGTGGGAGGAACACGCAGCACCATGACTAATGGAGAAACAGCTCTGCATGTCGACACGAAGACATCAGGCCAGTGGATCATCACGCTGATCCGATCAGAAGCGGCGAGAAGACGTGTTAGTCTGAGGTTACTGAAGCCCAACAGGGTTCAACCAGTTATTAAGACTATAAATACACGACATATAAGACTATTTAATCCTAAATCTGCTGAAATTTGACATGTTTTATGACAAATAATATAGAAAAGCAGGTAATTCCAGTGAGTTCACAGAGGCCTGACAGTAGTTTGTCTTCACATTGAATGAATATTATCGGTCAGAGATTTAAAGGGCGTCATGATGAAGTTGAAAGCTTGATGAGGAAACAATTTAAATTTGATGCAGCTGTAGTGCATATATAGCAAACCAGTTGCATGATTTAATCCCTGACTCCTCCTGTTACACTGATGTTGAGCAAAAGACTGAAAAAATGTGGGGCTCCAACTAATTCTGCAACTGCAACTCTTATTATTGCTATTTGTCTTTTTTTCCTCTCTCTATTTATCAGTTAATGAACATTTTCTATGAAATACGGAATTATAAAATTATAAAATGTCAGGAAAGTATGAAGATGATTATAAAAAATTCTCCAGAGCCTGAGATGATGCATTCAAATGTCTTGTTTTGTCCAAACAAAATCAGTCAATAACAATCACTAAAAAATAAAAACAGAGAGAAAAGCAGCAAAAACTCACTTTTTAGAGGCAGGAACAGAGATTATCACGCTGTTTTGATCATTTATTATTCATTTGATAGATTAATGTTTCTAGTTTTGGAAAAAATTGTCTTATACAAGTCTAAACTTACATTACTAAGAGTTAAAAAAAAAAAAAAAGAAAGAAAGAAAAAAGATGCACGAACAACAACAAAGTGAAAATGGTGTTGGAGACTTTCCAAGTCAGTGAATATTCAAACCTAGAAAAGACACATTTTACGAGTGAGAGCAGGTTAATTACAAACATCAACCACCTGAGGAGAGCACAGGTGACAACGATGAAACTAACGAGCTGCTGCAGTTTGAAGGTCCTGGTGTTGTTGTTGTTGATGCTACCTTCACTTTATTTATTAGTCGCACCTGCTTTTATTCTTGTGATTGTGTGAAAAGCAGACTGAAGCAGAGAGACAGTCACTCACTGAGCAGGTACATGTTTATTTTTTTCTGAAGTTGATATTTTGTTATAAGGTTTCTTCTCTAACACAAATACAGTATATCTGACATGTTGTAGTGACTACAGTAAATACAGAACATGTGACTGAGTGACTGAAATGTATCCATGAAAATATAGTGGATAAAACATGGAAAGCAGCACAAAAAGGAATATATGAAAGAAAGATGTCAATATTTTAGGATTTGTTTTCTTATAGAAATCATATGTCATATATAACCATATGTATAGGCTAAATGTAGGCTATATATAAGTATCTAAATGATTAACATTGTATACAATCAATATTTTAAAGTGATTTTTTAAACAAAATTTGACGAGTTTCAGCTCATTGTTTTTTACTGTTTTCTGTAGCAGCTCATGATGGAGGTTAATAATAATCTAAAATAGGATTTCACTAACTTTTCCATTCCAAGGGCCCCTAAACAGCACTATATTATGGTTGGGGGTTTATCAATACCACAAAATGTGCAACAGTTGTGCCTTTTCCTCGTCAAAGTTGCGTCCATTTATGTAGCACTAACTGGCAACAATAATTGTTTTATTAAATTTTTTAAACAACAGTTTTCTTTATCAGCCTTCCCTCTGTTCCCCAAGTGTTCCCTCCATGGGAACCCAGCCCCCACCCACTTTGAAAACCACAGCTGTTAAAAAAAAGAAAAGAAAAAAGAAGAAGAAACATGGCTGATATGAGTTTGTTTCCCTGATGCTGCACATGTGGAGATGAATGTGACCTTCACGGCCCTCGCTGCCTGTCATCAGTGTCCGTAAATTGTGCAGCCAATATTGTGAGGTTCGTTATTGTTGCTTTCACATTTGCACATCATTAGAATACAGATAATGGAGAGACTCATTGAAATCCTGCTGAAAAACAGACCGTACGTCTCCACCATTTTCAGTTGCATCCCGTGTTTGTGAATGCTTTGAAATGCAAAAGAGGCCCTTGCTCCGTTGCTGCAGGTTCAATGAGGCCCTCAATCAGCCCAGCATCTCTCTCATGTCCGTGCCTGTTAGCATCTGTCTCTTGTGCGAGTGCGAGGGCTCCTATTCACAATCAAATGGACCTTCATACCTCTGTAATGGCTCTACAGAAAGAACACCGTCGCTTGGAAATAAGCTTTGTAATTTGAAATGGATGTAATGATTGTGTTTTTGTGTGTGTGTGTGCGTGCATGTTGCAGCAAGTGAGAGAGAGAGAATACTTCTTGAATCCTTCATGAAACCTTTATTCATATTTGTTTCGTTTCTTTCCTTCTCTTCTACTATACGATGTTATATTTGTCGTATATGTTAAAGGGTCAGTTCACTAAACTTACAGGAAAAATCCAACATGTGTCTTGTGGTATTACATTATTATTAAAGCATGTAGATCAATAGATGTGGTTGTAATATTCTCAATATATCAATACATATTGATGAGTGAGAGAAAACATGTTTTCTGTTTTAACACTAGAGCTAAAACACATTTATGACTGTATTATCTGGATTTATCTGAAATAAAACCATGTTAGCAACCAGTGCCACTCTAGAAGTATAATGCACAGTGCACAGTGCACACACACACACACACTCAAACATGCACACAGTAAACTATTTACACACACACACACACACACACACACACACATAACATGCACAATAGCTATAACTGCCACAGTGCCGCCAGCATTTTGCATTGTGTGTGTTCTTTCTAACATGTATAAAAGGGAGTTAAAAGGGCAAGCTCAGCGTTCTGCTTTCATCACCCCACAGCAACCGCCCAACATACCCCCCCCCCAACCCCCCCATACCCCCCCGCCCCCACCTCCCTGAACAGTGATGGCTCTCGACTGGTCAGCGCGATGATGCCCCGGTGCATCTCAGTAACCCCCCCTCCAACTCCCTCCCACCTGCATCCCTGCAGCACGACTGCACCTCTCTCTTCACACAGGGAACATTCAGGGCTTTGGTTTTACATCCTCCTGCAACACGCACACACACACACACACACACACACACACACACATATGCATGCACGCACATCACACATTGCAAACCTCGGCCAAGCACCTCCTAGAAGCCCCTGTCACAACAGACAACACAGTTCGCTGTGTTGTGTAAATTATTGTTGACTGGTTTGCTCGTGGCTCTCTGCTTTTTTCTTTTTTTTTTTTTTACACTCTTTCATTTTCACTGTTTTCTCTTTGCATTGTTGTTTCTCTCTCTTTCACACACATTGGCCAGATTTCCTCCTCCTCCTGCTTCTTCTTCTACTTCTTCACCTTCTCATGTCTCCACCACCACATGGCGTTGCACACAGCGGTGCAGTGAGGCCGGTCGGTCGGTCGGTCAGCCGGCCAGCCAGCCAACGCTCAGAGCTCTGTCAAGTTCAGGTTTTAGTGCTCATGATTGCAGGCCTCAGTGCTGATGACCCCCTGCCCAAGACACACTTTTCTCTGAGAGATATGATTATCATCAGCCTGCGTCTCCAGAGCAGTGAACAGAAGCAGCAAACATGATCCCATGACCTTAAGCCTTAGCGTTAGCATTCAGACGTAGCATCAGGGCAGTTCCTCGCTGGCTGCTGCTCCTGTGCTTTAGTTTAATATGTATTTTTCTGTCTTGTCTCTGTCCATAGGTATAACCCACATGCTTGTTACAGACAATGGTTTCACAGGGTCAGGCATTTCAGTGTATGGGTCAGTTCAGCGCTGTTAGCTTTGAGCACTTCCGTCCGGCCGGGGCCCCCAACTGTATTATCTTGCATGTGTGTATACGTGTGTGTGTGCATGCATGTGTGTATGCATATGTGTGTGTGTGTGTTGTGTGCATGTCTTTGTGCATGCATGTGAGTTTTTCTGACCTTTTCCATCAGCATTTGTGTCCCCTGATTATGACAGTTATGATATGTCAACAGATTACATATGCCCCAAAGAAACCTCTCTCCTCTCCGCTGCAGCTGCTCGTCTCTGTGGATACCCCCCCCCCCCCACACACCCCCATCCCCCATCTCCCACCACCACCACCACCAGCCCAGTCCCCCACTCGCCCTCAGTGTAACGCACAGTCCCTCCAGTCCCTGTGGTCCCTTTCTCTTCACCTCCCATCACACGTCTTTCATGCATGTTCACTCTTTCTTGCCCTTTTCCGTTTCTCCTCTCAGATAAACTGCCTCTTTTGGCCTCAGTTTGTTGTAGGGGGGCGACAGAGGGGTTAAGTTTGTTTGATTTAGGATGTCCCGCACTGCCGCCCCCCCGCCCTTGGCCCTACGAGGGGATTATGGCGTCACCTGGGGCCCCTGGGGGGGTATTATAAAGCCCCTGTCTGGCCCTCTCCCCTCCGTCAGAGAGGCTAAAAGGTCCACCGGACACTCTGTCTATCCCCTTCTCTACTTTTAGAAATACCCCTGTAGTGTTGATGCCCACCTCCTCTTGACAACTCATCCCACCTGAGATCTCCACCCACACTCCCACCTCACCTCACACCTATGTCTTTGCGACAGGTGGACAGAGGTGGCAAGCGAACGCAGCTGAGTTGACTTTGACAACCCAGTTCACCCCCGTTGAGTGGATTTCGTCTGTTGACGTTCTGAAATCCTGTTTTGTCTCTGAACCGAGTCTCTGAGTGGTTTTGGTCGGCCGAGTTATAGCTGACCGCAACGAGGAAGATCCATTTTTTGTTTGTTGTTTTTGGCATTTGAAGAGGACTGAAAAGGTTCACATTTGCCTTTTCTAGACTTACCCTGATTGATTTTTCTTAAACTTTCTTCATCTGGTGGAGAGCCTCAAAGCGAACAGTCACCATGTGGGAGTTCCGGTCCATGAATTTTTGGCGGGCGGTCTTCGCAGAGTTCTTTGGGACCATGTTCTTTGTCTTTTTCGGCATGGGCGCTGCCCTGCGCTGGACCACCGGGCCTCACCATGTCCTTCATGTGGCCCTGTGCTTCGGCCTGGCAGCTGCCACCCTCATCCAGTCCATTGGCCACATCAGCGGCGGCCACATCAACCCTGCCGTCACCTTCGCCTACCTTGTTGGCTCTCAGATGTCTCTTTTCCGCGCCGTTTTCTACATGGCCGCCCAATGCCTGGGTGCTGTAGCTGGAGCCGCTGTGCTGTACGGAGTCACACCTGGTAACATGAGAGGCAACATGGCGATGAACACGGTAAGGGATGTGGATGTCGATGGATGAAGAAGTGGAAGTCAATGGCATGAAAAGGAATTTATTTATAGGAATATTTTGAATTTGGTAAAAGAAGATTTTCTCCTAGTGCGATCAGTTCAGGTTATACCTTAAATAATTTGCAACTTTTATGTGGCCAAATAGGCAACTGAAATCTGAAAATATCTTTTTTTCCCCCCATCTGCAGCTGCAGCCTGGCATCAGCATGGGAATGGCCACCACTGTGGAGGTTTTCCTCACCATGCAGCTTGTGATTTGCATCTTCGCCGTGACCGACGAGAGGAGAAACGGACGCATGGGATCTGCCGCCCTGTCCATCGGATTCTCTGTCACCATTGGACACCTCATGGGGGTGAGACACGCTGGAACAAACCATGACAAATCAACAACAGACACATGCAACACAACACAGATACATGCAAAATGTTCAAAACAGTAACAAGTGCTTTGTGTGTGTGGTTTTTCCTTTTAGATGTACTACACCGGTGCAGGAATGAACCCTGCCAGGTCCTTTGCCCCTGCTGTGCTCTTCAGGAACTTCATCAACCACTGGGTAAGATCTCCTCTCAGCAGGATTGACCCCTCCTCCTCCTCATGTGTGCATGTGTGCAATCAAAATGTTAACGGTGTTTGTCGCTGACAGGTGTACTGGGTCGGGCCTATGATCGGAGGAGCCATGGGCGCCCTCCTGTACGACTTCATGCTGTTCCCACGCATGAGGGGTCTGTCCGAGCGCCTGGCCACACTGAAGGGCAGCCGGCCCCCAGAGAGCGAGAACCAGCAGGACACCCGCGGCGAGCCCATCGAGCTCAAGACGCAAGCCCTATAAACCTGCCCCCTTCTTGCCGCCCCCCGCTTCTTCTACCAACAACTGGGGGCTGAGGGATGAGGGACAAAAGGCCCTGAGCTACGCCAACCCCACCTCCACTGCCCCCCCCCACCACCACCACCACCACCGCCACCGCCACCACCACCGCCACCCATGTCTTCACACACCATCGCACAAGACTAACCCAAATACTCACATCTAGACTAACATGTAATATGATTCTCCCAGTGCCACTGTAAAAAGAAAAAAACGACACATACACTGCAAAAACTGCAATATCTTACCAAGAATATTCGTCTTATTCTGGTCAAAATGTCATTTCTAGTCAAAACAAATCTCATTATGCTTAAAATAAGAAACATCACATGAAAAGTAGCTTGTTTTTTTAGACAGTTTTTGCTTCTGTAAAGCATATTTTCACTTGAAATAAGTAGAAAAATCTAATAGTGGAGGAAGTTTTTCTTCGTTATTACATTTTTTCTACTTATTTCAAGTGAGAATTTGTTTGAAACAAGTGAAAATGATCTAAAGACAAGTTTATTTTTTGTTGATGAGTCTTATTTTAAGAGGAAAGAGGTTAGTTTTGACTAGAAATGAGACATTTTGACAAGAAAAAGGACAAATATTCTTGGAAATATTTGGAGTTTTTGCAGTGCACACATACACACACACACATATATATATATATATTATACACACACACAAGCACACACACTTACAGGTTCGCAACCTTCAACCTCAGCACACAACAAGACTCCTCTTACCCCCGAGTCCTCACTCACTCTGTATCTGAACTGGACATTGTGTTTTTTTTTTTTTTTTGATAAGTGGTCACCAGAACCTGAACCAGCGGCCGCCTCACCCCCACCTCTCCTCTCCTCCTCCCCCTCCCCGCTCGCCTGCTTCCTTCCTTCCTTCCTTCCTTCCTTCCTTCCCTCCTCCTCCTCCTCCCAGCCAGACCTTCATCATCATCATCATCATCGTCATCTGTGACATCACAAACAAGCAGCTCTGAAATCCAGCTCAGAGGTTTGGCGTTGGAAAGAGTAAAGGGGAGGGGTGGAGCGAGGGAGGGAGTGGGGAGGAGAGGGAGAGGTGGGGGAGACTTTAAAAAAAAAAAGAAGAGAGCAGGATGAGGGTGAGACGGGGATGTGGGTATAAAGGGTAAAGAGGGCATGGGGCAAGTGAGGGGGGAGTAGAGGGGTGGGGATTGGGGTTTGGGTATAGGGTAAAAGAGGGCAACACTCTGGGTTTGTGGTCGTTTCAAGTTGGGTTAGACCAGTGAAGATGGGCATGCTTTTCATTATTCATCTGAATTTATCTCAATTTTTAGTTTTTTTTTTTTTTTTTTTTTTTTTTTTTTTTTTTTTTTTTAGGTTCATTTTGTTTTCTGCACTTCAGACACAAGACGTGGATGTATGATACCATTAGATTTTACCAGGGTTTCACTATTTTCAATCACTACATTTTATCTGTGGGTTTGTGTTTGTGTGTGTGGATACCTCTGCAGCACATGTGTGTGTGTGCATGTGTGTGTGCGTGCAAGTGTGTGCGTGAGAGTGAGCGCGTGCATGTGCGTGTGCCTGCCCGTATGTATGAGTGTGTTTGCAAGTTGAGTGTGTGTGTATATGTGTGTATGTGCGTGATCAAGATTGCAGATACAGTACTTTTTATTTCGTTTTATTTTCATTACCGCTCTCCTGTTTCGTTCCATTAACTGTGTTTCATTTCGTCATCAATTTTTAAGACACGATCATTTCTCCTCCCCTTCACTGTGGTATTTGCTATGATATTCATTTTTACATAAACCATCTGCTTTTTTGTTCTGAACCAGCGCAATCCAAAGGAAATGTTGTATCCCAGGCTTTGATAGTAGGTCTGTTCACTGCAGATCGGCTGTGCAAGCTTTACATTGAGTCTCCTTTTATTATTTGATCCTTAGTGGGAGCACAAGGCGTTTCAATAAAATTTCAATGATAATAAACATAAAAAGTTGATATAAGGTCTGGGTGTTTTCTTTTTTCTTTTCTTTTTTCTGGGTCTGTCTTTCTTTATAACCTTTTTCACTGTTGGGTTTTGTGGATGCATGTGTTACCACTTTTGGCCAGCAGATGGCGAAAAGAGCACACGACATACATGTCATGACTCTCACAGCTAAAATTAGGATTAATTAAACCTAGATGACATTATTCTGAGGTATGTGGAGAGAGATGGAGAATCAAGGGAGGGGCTGTTTGGGTCACACACATACTCACACACCCCACCACAGGACTATTGGTGGTGTCTGATAAGAAACACACATGTTTATCTTCCACTGTCTTCTGTTGTCCATCACAGCTGATAAAATACACAGAGCAACTCCACCTCCAGAGGTTTGAACCAAACAAAGGTCCAGTCAGAGTCAAAGGACAAGTCTGGTGATATTCTACGTTTTACAGACCATGAACAACTCCTATGAAAACGCCAAAACTAATAATTAATCAAAAAAGAGCTTTCTGTTTTGCCAAATCCACAAACACAAAGATTTAAACCAGTGGGATACAAACTACAAATAAGCCACATCCTGACGTGTCTCTTCATCACCATGAACCTGGGCATTGTCATTTATTTTGCTGAAAACAGACCCAACAAATACAATAAATACTCAATTCTAATAACTGCATTCTACACCATTATTCAGCCTTTTTATGTTCCCTTCTACTGCTATTACTATTAAGAGGAATGAATGAGCTTAAACTGGGGGTGAGAGGAGGTGAAGCCAAAGTAATGAGTAGCAGAATAATATATGATAATTTTGGTATTTTCATAGGATTTGTAGAGAATAACAGAAGCATAGAGTATCACCAGACTAATCCTTTAAATTTCATTTTCACACATGTGGGAAGGAAACTTGTCCAACAGTGCCGTCACATTAGGGATGTTGGACAATATAAGAATAAAAAAAAACATTTGGAAATATTAAATAAAGTAAACATGTTGGTTAGGGTTAAATTAGGGTTTAGGGTAAACAGGTGACAGAATAGAAATATACATTATGTAACTTACCTGCCTCTCCAGGCCCATTCAGCTGCAGTTTAAATACATACAGCACTTCATTATCCTGCAGATAGTAACCACAATAACTGATTTTTTTTATTTTTTTTTAGAAATATTCCTTTTATTTTGCATATTTGTTTTAAATGTGATGTATGGCTTGGTTTATGACTACTAAGCACTGAGAGACTCCAGTACTATCTCTAAAGCGTCTGTCTGTGCTCTGCAGCAGGACGAAAAAAACAAAACAAAGAAACAACTCTGACCAGTACAATGGGCTGGAGAAAAAAAAAAAAAAAGGAGCTTGGTCCTCACTGGTGTATACTGCATCACTTGTGTTTCTCTGTCACACTCACATACACACACACACACATGCAGTACAAACAGATACCAAATACACTCACACACATTCAGCAGCAACATATACACTTCTCCACACCGACATCCAAACATATTGTACTTGATATGTATCGACACAGCTATGTAATTTAAGTATCATTTAAAAACCAGATCCAGGCTCCTTTGCCCCAAAAAGTTACAGGTCACAAAATATCCTAATAAGCGACTGCAGGGATGTCATGTGATGACTATTATGTCGTAAGTGTTAACAAAAGTCTCTCTCAGTAGCATCATGAAAACAATCCACCAGTGTTGTCGACCTTATTCGTGCTCGTTTCATCGTCGTAATTGCATATTCTGTTAAACTGTGATTATCACCATTATAATAACTTGTCAGCAGTTGAACAAAAGGGGAGTACAGTAACCATTTTGTTCATTTGAGATGAGATGAGAGACTAATAAAAATGACAAACTGAACCAAGTACAGAGAGAGAAAGAGAGAGAGAGAGAGAGAGATCTCTAAGGCCATAGACAGAAACATAACCTTGACGAGGAGGTAATTGGACCTGTGTTTCTGAAAGAGGAACAGGCTCCCAGCTTGGCTAATGTCCAGCATTCAGCTCAGTACCTTTGGAGAAACTGCAGCTGCAGCATCATGTCAAACAGACATATTTTTCATAGTCTCTGCCGATGCGTTTCGCCAGCAGTCGGACTCGCCTCCAACCTCTGCAACGAGGGTCAACGCCGGAGACAAAAAAGTCCAGTGGATTACCAGCCGACGTCTCTTTCTAGTCCCTGACTTCTGTCCTTTTATGAAAAACATTCAGATCTTATGCTGATGACAATAGCAATAAAACATTTATTACAACAATAATATATATATAAAAAATCAGGAATGAGAGTGGTTTCTAAAAAGCCCTTTTTTTTGTTTTTATTAAATCACACCCTCTTCCTGGTGATCCAGTCTCATCCTGACGATGCCGCGTCTCGACAGCCTCTCCCTCCCACTGACTCGTCACTCACTGCATGCGGTCAGGCTGGTGCAGCGGGTAGTGGAGGAAGGCCTGTGGGGCGGCGGACACGGCGGTGAGCGCGGCCAGAGGGTTGGGGTGGAGGGCAGCGGCGGCCGGAGGGGTCGGGGACGCGGTGAGAGCCGGCGCCGGCGTGCCGGGGGAGAAGCTGTAGCTGAGGTAGCCAGCAGAGGGCGACGGCGAGGGGGTGTAGGGGTACTGCTCCAGTCCTGTGGGGGTGTAGTGGCTGTAGGCGGAGCTGTAGTCCAGGTAAGGGGAGGCGAGCGCCGCCGCGGCTGCTGCTGCAGGGCCGAGCTGGGACTGGAGGACCAGGCTGGGCTGGAGGAACGCCTGCGGGTAGACGTACTGCTGGGTGAGCCTGCACACAGACAGAGAGGAGAAGAGAAGAGGGTTAGGGCAAAAAGAAAATTAACCAATTAAAAAAAAGAACACCTGACATTTATTTTCATTATTGATTAATCTGCCAATTATTTTCTCAAAGTAATTGTCAGTCTGGAAAACACCAGTGCCCATGCAGCAAAATTAAAAGTGCTCATCACAGTTGGAACAAGTTGTTGTCGTGCACAAAACGCAAAGATATTCAATTTACTGTGATTTAAGATAAGGACAAACTCTAATGTTTGAGAAAGTCTGAGCTCAAATATTTAGTATTTTTCCCTTCTTTTTTAATCTATTCATTGTTTGAGTACCTTTTAGTAAAGAAAAAAAATCAAATATATTGATCACATAATCAACATGCTGCAACAACAAACGCATTTTAGTGTAAACTTTGGTTTATTTTCTTCCTTTTTAATCAAATGCAAAGAGGTTTTTCAGCACCCATTCTCAAAATGAATAAAATATGTTTGGTTAAAATTTTAAATGCTGATCTGACAAAAGAAAATGTAGATCTGCCATCTTGCACGCATGCAATCAGAGGATTAATCAATAAAAGAAAATGATAATTTAATGCAAAACGTTACAGATGTGGCTGATATTTTAACTTAAAGACCCAAGAGTAAGAGAAGTGTTTGATACTGGAGGAAACACACACACACTCACACACACACACACACACAGGCCTGACCTCATTCATCCCCACGTCTGAATATCCAGTGGCAATGTCAGAGAAATCTGATTTATGTGCGTGTGTGAGATCTGCCCTGATTATTCTGTGTCACTCAAGCAACGACTGTAACCAGAGACACACACACACACACACACACACACGTGTTGCACATTTACCACAAACAGCTTCATACGTGAGCCGTTCCCTCCTTCCTTTTTACTATATCCACACATATCAAAAACCCGAGTTTTCCTTTAAGAGCAATTAGCAGCAGTGTTGCCTTTAAATAGACCTCCTCCTCCCTTGTGTTTAAGTTTAATTAGCACACTGCCGGAGAAATTTTCAAAAAGAAACACTTTGTTCCAAATGGAAAATCGATATAGGGAAAGTAAAAAAAGCTCGATCGGAATTGATTTTGATCACAATCAGTTGTGTTTTTCTAAATAAAAACACGGCTGAGCCCACTCTCTCTCTCTCTCACACACACTGAAGCTGACACAACAGATGTAATGTATGAGCTCTTTGGTTCTGTGAGCAGTAATGAGGGGAAAAAGCGCTCCTCTGTCCTCCTGTATCCACTCATGCCCTTGCCTCGGGCTGCTCACTTAACCTGCAACCGCCTCCGTTACATCTGGCAACAGCAACAGTGATCATATCAGAGGAACTAGGTTACGTTGCTGCTGCCGCTGCTTCTGCTGCTTAAGTAAAAACAACAGAACATGACAGTATTTAAGAGTTAGGCGCTCGTGATGGGGGCCGAGCAGTGAAACCCATTAGCCTGACCTGAGAGAGCCTGTCACAGGTGAGCAGAGCAGCGACAGGCGGCGGCCGCTGCTGCTGCTGCTGCTGTTTAGCCCTAAACAGAGTGGAGGCAGAGATCAGGTGTGATTACACAACAAACGCCAAGTCTGGACCTGTACACACCCACTGCTGCTGTGTACACAACACACACACACACACACCAGCATGTATAGTAGTAGCCTATGCTTGTCATTATTTGACCTTCTTTAAACTCATTTCTGCTTTTACGTCAAGGACCCCTAAACTGACACAAATTGGACCACGGACTCTGATTGGACGAAATTTTGAGACAAAAATACACAAGTATTTGTTCTACGATTGACTTATTACTTTCTTGGTCAATGTACGTTCAAATTAGGACCAATGGCGTGAGATTTTGGAAACATTTTTGAGATATATCTGGAGAAAAAAAAAAAAAAAATCTGGGAAAAAGTGGTAAAATTTCAAGAAAATGTTGGGGATTGCAAAAAGGGAACCTCCAAGTCTCAAATACTTATAAAATGATTATAACTGACTGTTTCGTTTGACTTTGTTTCTGTCTTTCTTTATCTCGACCGGCTCAAACAGTCCAGTCCAGTTCTTCTGGAGGTTTTTTCAGTTCTGTCGCCAGCTGTTGTCGGAAATTGTTGGGTCTTGGTAAAGAATATGATAAGGAGGTCGGGACTTCATTGATTTGAAAAGCGCATTTGTTTCTTACATGAACCAAACAGGAGGCAAATGTGGATTTTTGAGTTATTATTTCCAAAAGTTTTCATTTCATTTAGCAGCTTAAAAAGTCTGGAGTAGGTGTGATGCCAGCTGAGGTGCTACATAAAATTAAAAAAAAAGCAGATTAGGTATTAGTGTGACTGTAGCCTTAGTAGATCTGCACAGAAATATATCAAGCCCATTTATTGATTGTTGTTGCTGATCCATTTGTTTTTTTTAGGTGACATCTCGTGGCCACGTTATTTACGACAGGAGAGAGAAGTGCAGTGATGCTACATGAGCTAACATCCTCACCAGGAGGTGGATGAAGTCTCAGGACTCTCATGCAGGAACATGAGGTTTGATTCTTACAAGTCGCATTCATGCAGACATGACGAAGTCGTGTTCGTTAACCAAAACTGCCTAAACCTAAAACAACAACAACAAAAAAACAGCCTCTTTAGTTGTTTAGGTTGGAGAACCTGTCGCTTTTCTTACACGAGCCTCGTCCTAAACTTCAAACTGTTAAAAGTTAAAGGGATAGGAGCATTTTTTTAAAGTGGGGTTGTGTGATCTACAAATAGCCCCTAAGTACTTTAATTGCAGTAGAAGACTCTCTGCACTCCTCCCGTTAGCAACGCCAGCCCATAATAGCCCTGCCCAGAGATTTACAACATACATTGTTGTGAATGGACCCTAACCAACTCACGTATCCCTCCGCCCAGGGTTAGCGCCCACCAATCAGCAGTTGGTTAGCTCCAAATAAAAACTGTTTTTCCTGCACTTTGAAGGGCTGGAAAAAATTATATTATAGCCAACAATGGAACTGTGTATTTTTTTTCAGGTAAAACCTCTTTTAGGCCGTGAAAATAGGCCGTTTCTTTGGGTCCATTCACAACAATGTATGTTGTAAATCTCGAGGCAGGGCTATTATGGGCGGGAGAAGTGCAGAGAGTCTTCTACTGCAATCAAAGTACTTAGGGGCTATTTGTAGATCATACAACCCCACTTTAAAAAAAAATGCTACTATCCCTTTAAAATGCACGAATCTCTCATTTGGTCAAACAACCAAAAACTGTGGCAGAAGAAAACTTTCTCACACACGACGACAGACAGACACGTCTCAGCAAGAAGCTGATTGAGCAAATCAGTCTTGACTCAGCTGAGAAGGCAACGGCCAACCCCCGCTAGAGATACAATCTGCAGACTGATGACATACAACAACATAAAGTCAAAACAAAACTAAAGCTTGTGATGCCCCCCTCCCCCCCTCCCTCTTTCTCTCTCTTTAGTCCTCCATATCCCATCTCTCCTTGCTCCCTGTTAGGCTCTCCCAGAGCAGAAGTGCAGTGTCATTCCCACGGCTGTGCTGCTGCCTGCCTGCCTGCCTGCACCGGCCTGACTGATCCAATGTGACAGTGGCATCGTACGAGAGAGAGCTGCGCCTCGCCTCTCTCCTCCCCGTGCCTCGCTGGCATCATCACTGGCTGTCAAAAACACATTTATACATATATGCACACACACACAGAGACATGCACATACACACACAAACACAAACACAGACACTCAGACATAAATTACAAAGCTCTCTGCAGAAGTGCAAAGCGAGTCTGAGTGAAACAAGTATAATACACACACTCAGTTAACAGGTTCTGTGTCGTCTGTTAAGCGGCTTAGAGGAGGATACGGATAAGTGTGTGTAAGTGTGTGTGTGTGTGTGTGTGTGTGAGAGAGAGCAAGGGAGAGGGAGAGCGGGGGGTTGAGACATGGCAAGGCTAATTGGCGCAGCTGCATCAGCGTACGCTCGCTAACAGACCCATGAGAGCAGAATAACCTCCACTGACTCCCCTCCCTCCCTGCAGGGTTCACTCCCTCACAGCCCGCTTCCTCCAGCAGGATAAAAGACAGAGGATGTAGGAGTAAGAAGAATAAAATAAAAAAGTTGGAAGAAAAAAAAAACATCCGCTGATTCTTGTCTGTGTGTGTGTGTATGTGTGTGTGTGTGTGTGAGGGTCGAGGTCAGGAGGAGGAGGAGGAGGAGGAGGACGGAGCGAGAGAAGGGAGGAGAGATGCTGAGAGGTGAAGGATCAGCCATCATATCCTTCATGCCTTAGGACAGCCGCGCTTTTAATAGTTTCGGATGAGGGATGTGACGAGGGTGAGTCAGTCAAAGATACAAACACACACTCATGGACACGCACACGGATGACCCTCCGTCCTCTCTCCACGAACACACACACAGACACACAGCTGGAGGGAGGGTGAGTGATAGAAAGGCCAACATCAGCGCTGGACACTCAGCTCTCATATCAGCAAGAAAGAGCTGCACTTTCACTTGATTAAGGCAAATGAGGCTGCGATAAGTTTACTGGATGTTATCGTGTCAGTCAACATGTCTCTGATTGTGTGCGTTGAACATGACTGTGTTAATAAAAAGTCGTTGTTTGTTGCCCTTGAATGAATGGAAATAAACAAGTTAAAGTCAGATTATTATAAGGGTAAGACTTTGTTTGACGCTTTATCTCTATAACGCAAAAAATATAATTATATATCATAATGCTTTATAACAATAATCATAAGACACTATAAAGCATTTTATCATGACTTATAAGGTCAGTTATTATAATACATTAATATACATTATAGAGCATTATAACTCTATTACTTGACCTTACAAGCCATTATAAAATGCTCTATGATGTGTTATGCTTGTTGTTGTAAAGCCTTGTCATCATCATTTATGAGTGTTTATAATGACAGTTAAACACGTTTATAAGCCAATTATAACACAATATAACTATATATTTATAATGCATTATCTATGTGGGCATTGTCAGCAAGTTACTAACAATTACAACGTATTATAATACTTGACCTTATAAATCATGATACAATGCTTTATAATGTGTTATGATTATTGTTTATAAGTCTTATGATCATTTATGAGTGTTTATAACTATATTTATACAGTGCTATAACTGCATTATAACTCATTCTGTATATAATGCATCAGTGTCAAATAAAGTGTTACCATAAGGATTGTGTATATACGGATGCAACAAAATAAAATGTTAAAAAACCTTTTGAATGCACTGTACTGGCTATTTTTCCCTCGATCAGTTAAAACTGAGAGAAACCACAAACCTTTGACCCATTAGATTGAGAAATGAGTGAAATGCCGATTAATCACTATCACACCGTCAGTGTCTGGCTGTTGATCGTGCATGTGATAAAAACACATCATGTGCTTCAAATCTTGGCTCTTGATGAACTTTTATCCAGTTGTGACTCAGCAGCTGTTTGTTTAACACACCGAGTGTTAAAACACAGAGTGTCTACCTCCCCTGCTCCTTTTCTCCCTGTCACATTCCTGGCAGATGAAACATTGTTGGTGCAATGATGATGATGATGATGATGATGATGATGATGATGATGATGATGAGGCACCTGCAGCCATGAGTTAATCTGAGATGTTCAGTCATTATATCTATATATTTTTTAATGTATGTTCTTGTCAGTGTCTGTTTACAGCTCAGTGAGCAGCGGGGGGAGAGAGGGGGAGAGAGGGGGGGCAGGAGCTGAAGATAAAAAAGACTGCAGATCAAAATGTGTGTCATCTTTCAACAGACAAATGGGTTATGAACAGATTCTAAGTGATCTCCTTTTTTTTTTTTTTTTTGGTTTTTCCCTTTTTATTTGAAATGAGGCTTTTCATGCGACAGAAGCGCCTCTCCTAATTGGGTCCCTGGGTAAGAGAAATATACACCTGAGGGTTGTGCCATCTACCTACTACTACCCCCCCCCCTTAGCCCCCGACAGAAAGACAGACAGAGAGGAATGACTACAGGCTGAGACAGAAAGAGAAATATACAGCTCTGAGACCACTTCAAAATGATCAGTTCCTGTGGTTTTATATGTGTTTGAGTAAAATGAACACTTTTGTTTCATTCTATAACCTACTGACAAAATGTCGCCCAAATTAGAATCAAAAATATTGCCATTTAGAGCATTTATTTGCAGAAAATGGCAGCAGGTCAAAATAACCACACCTTGTATAATGCAAAGAAAACAAGTTCATATTCATCTTAAAACAACACAACGCTACTTTTTAAACTCAGGAAGAGTTTGGAAATCAACATTGGTGGAATAATCCCAATTTTTAATCGCTGCATTTTAAAAAATGAAGGTATATATATATAATATTTCTTCGATGGCTGCCATGCTGTACGTACGTGTAGAGAAGTTAATTTTGGAGTGGTCTCTTTATTTTTCCCACAGCTGTGATTCAGGAGGGCAGACAGAGAAACGACAAGAGACATAATGTAGAGAGAAGAAACATAACAGTCGGGAGCGAAGAGGGAGGGAGGGGGGCGTGGGGGGGATTTGAGTGTAGTGTAGGAGTCGACATAATGGCGCCGAGACCATAAATGCATCTCGCAGACAAAAACAAAAAAAAAACCATGCAGCCAGCGTCTCGTGTGTGTGTGTGTGTGTGTGTGTGTGTGTGTGTGTCCACGAGGCCACAGGTGTGCTCGTTGTCTGTGTCTCTCCCCCGCCTCCCCCACTTACACCCTCCCCCTCCTCCACCTCCTCCTCCTCTGTCTCAACAGGAAGTGCTACTACCCCTCGCTGCCACCACCCTGCTCCTCTCACCACACGTCCATCCCCTCCCTCGACTTTCTCTCTAAAATAAAAAAAACAAAACAAACCACAACATTAAAAAAAAAGAAAGAAAAAAGAATTTCACTTCTCTCATTTCTGCCAAGCGAACACATTGGGCGCTAAAAAAGTCAGACCAGACAGCAGGCAGCCATAGGCGACAGACGCCCCCACCCCCCATCAACCCACACGCCCCACACCCCGCCACCCCCTCCCTCATATGAGACCTTCCTCTGCCGACTTTAACTCTGAGCTACGTTTGGCATCGGCTCGTCCTCTGTCGTCTTTAAACTCGGAGCAAACGCGACGGAGCAGCAGACGACTGAGTTTGCCTTTTTATTTATTTGTGGTTGTTTACTCTGTTGTGTGTGTATGTGTGAGCGTCAGACCCTAAAGCCCCCCCTCTCCCTGCAGGAGCCCCACAGCGGTGAAGACGGAGAGTGACAGATGGATTTAGGAAGATTTTTATGTTTAAAGGAACAGTCTGACATATTTTGGTAAACATGTATATTCATTTCCTGTAAATGAAGATGGGAAGACTGAAAAGCTTCACCACTCACTGACGCGACTGTCAAAGCTGCTTTGGTTCTGCAAATAAAGCCCCCCCCCCACCTATTAACACACAATGTGTTGTTTTAAAGGACAATTACAAACACAAACAGCTTAGACGAGATATAACGTGAGAACTGGAGAGTTTCAGAGGTGTTATATTGTGTTATTCATCCTGAATAAGGAGTTTATTTGAGAGTTTACTGAGGTTTAATGTGACAAAAAGCACAATCAACTTTTATTCTACCATTTTTTAAATTATGATTTCCTCCTTAAATGGCAGCAGTAGCAGATGTTATTGATTCACCTCCTCAGATTTCCATATTAAATGACCTTTGAGATGTTATATGCTCTGTCTGTCATTACAAAGAACATCCTATCTTATAAAAACCTAGCTTTTATTTGACTTAAGTAATGTATTACTGTAAGTGAGAATAACCAAAAAAAAACAAGTGACTATCTATCTTTAACAGCACATCACGTTACATATTAGCGATAAAGATCAAATGAGGAAAGCAAAAAGAGCGGCGGTGTCAGTATCATCACGAGAGGAAACAGATTCGTTACATCTGGTTCTTATAATCTTTATCAGGCCTGTTGAGACCTTGAGCTTTATCTTTCAGATGTCTCTTTAAAAAAAAACAGAAGAAAAAAAGAAAAAAAAAGAGAAGAAGTCCTTCACCTTGCCAAGAAATGTCTGAAAGTGACTGCAGTCATACTGATCATGTCAAAGCCACAACCAGCCTGGGAGCAGAGTGATCCGATCTGGACAGATGTGCCCTTTGCATGCACTAACACTGAAAAGCAGAACAATTTAACACACTATAGGTTTGTTTGTGCTTCGTTTGAATGAGTAGTTTTTTTTTTTTTGGTTGGGTTTGGATTTAAGAGGTTTTCCCACCTCAGCTCCCTCATCATGATTTAATGCTGTTGTTGTTGTTGTTGTTGTTGTTGGGTGCAAACTACAGACTGTGATTTCCTACATTCAACCAGAACGACAATGGCAAACCACAGACGGCTTGATTTACCGTGTGTTCATTTCACGTCGTCGTCGTCGTGCGAGTGGAGAAAGAGAGACGAATACCAGCGGTGACAGCAGCAGCAGCAGCAGCAGTAGCAGTTTGAGTTTCCTGTTGTAAAAGACGCGACGCTGCCATTCACTCGGAGTAAAACACCTCGTGCAGCTGTGCTGTGCTGAAATCTCCTGAGGTTACGGTTGTTGGTATCGCTTCTTCTTCAACAACTGATTTTTTTTTTTTTTACTTCAACGCAGCTTAATAATAAAAAAACAACGAAACTGACGCAGAAACTTCATTTTTGGTTTTTTGTTGGAAAGGAGAGTGAATGGATTCAACAACACACCGAAGAAGAGTCATTCCTCTCATTTCAAACCATAACGATTGTCTTCTTTCCTCAGTTTTAGATCAACAGTTATTACGGTAATTATCCTGGATCATTTTCCCCAATTAACAGATTAATTGTATGCACCACTTTATTTATTTCAGTCAGCTTCTTGTTCCAGTTAGTTCCTCTTATTCACGTACTTTCTTTGTTGTACCCTGAATTTCCAAAGAAACTGGTCGCAGGTCTTTCCAATACAAAGCGCCTTCAGATCCATTACCTCCTTTCACAGTTTTAGGTCATCTTTATTTCCGTATGTTAGTACAACATGTTTCTAATTTGAGTACAATATTCAGTTCAATGTATTCTCTTTTCTTTGCATATTATTTGAGGACGGAGTTGTTGCTTTTCTTTTTTGTTTTGTTCTGTTTCTTTGTCTTTTTATTTTTGTTTTCTGTCTGTTTTGTAATGTTGTTTTGTGCAATGTACATTTGTACCTATGTTTGTGCACCTGGGACCCCCTTGCAAATGAATTTTTCTTATTCTATTGTCTTGTATTGCCTCAAACCCCAAAAACGTTCACTTTACAAAGTCAAAACCCTCCTGTGTGGACAGTCACAGCTTAAACACACATCTCAACGCTTAAATGTGTGTGTGTGTGTGTGTGTTTGCCTTTCAGGCGTGTTAGCTGGTGTTGCTGTTTCCAGGTGTGATGCTTTTGCCTCTTTCTAGGTGTCGACGCTACATGTGATTCTCCCCGGGAGCAAAGGAGATTTAAAAAAAGAGTGTCGACGACTCCCTCGGCTTCTCTAAACGTCCGCCCTCGCCGTGGTGGGAGTCTTTCAATCAGCCCATCATCATCACTCATTCATAGACTCATCTGGGTCAGCCTCAATTCCCCCATCACTCATTCAGAAATTGAGGACTGCAATATTAATAGCACTCAGAACAGTTGAGGTTTTTAATGGACTTTCCTGTTAGCCGCAAGGATCAGAACTCGTTGTCCTGCAGCGAGTCAAGTTTTGAAGGGATCTTTTTCCAAAAACCACCACCATCTCCCTCCCTATGTGTGTATGTGTGTGTGTGTTTCTTAAAATACCTCCAAAAAACAGAAGAACCCATCTGTAGAAAGTTACAACATGAGTTTCAGAGAAGCCGGGCACACCTATCCCAAAATAGCAGAGATTTTATGTCAAAATGACACTTGCAAAATCAACAGCAACTCCCACATATGCAGAGCTGTGGCACTGGTTGACAATATACAGTATATACTCGTCTGCAAAACCGCCTCAGCAGCAGCGATATGCACAATAAGAGTCATAAGTCAGTCAGTCAGTCAGTCAGTCAGTGGGGTTGGACACGCTCGGCTTATACAACAAGAAGCTGCTGGGTTTCGACCTGCAGAGTCGCTCTCTGTAGTCGCTCTCTCTCCCTGGGAGTGAATCACCCTCCATGCTTCACTCGGGGACTGAGTCATTAAAGGCTTCGTACTGGGTTCGTACTGAAGCTCAGGGAGACAGGATGAAGAGGCAGACGCCCTTCACATGTGGATTACTGTGTGAGCCTCCGAGCGGCTCGAGTTTCTGAGCAGCTACACTGCCTCTGCTGCCAACCTGCTCTCCATGTATACAATGGGAGTGGGCAAAATCCTTTATCACATTGAATACAATTTGATTTAGTTGAGGAAATCTGACACTAACCAAGCTGATTTCATACCTGACAAATGAAGGTACTTCATATCTTTTAAGGCTCCTCGTTGTTATTGATTAATCTGCTGCATGAGAGAAACAAACAAACAAACAAACTATCCTACATGAAGCATCAAGCTGTGTCATACTTTAATTATACTTCCCATGTTAACTCTGTCCTTCATCCTACTATGTGATATTTCATAGAGAGACGGGAGCTTCTTCACTGCTTTGTCTTGTTACCGACTGGGAGACTTACTAAGGTTTATGTTATGTTGCCTTCAGCGGGACAGAGAGCTGTGTTGCTGGTTTGCAGTAAAGATGCAGCATCAGTCGTTCTTCATCTTTTACAACTTCGCCCCTCAATATCAGTACAAGACAACTAAACTTCGCTGCAGCGGTTTTCACCGACGATATATCGACGTATGTTTTAGGAAAGGCTACGATCTGTGACCTTCAAGTGAAAATCAAGAGGAACTATGCAAGATTTTTTTTAACCTTGATTTAACATCTCACAGTAATTGTGATGGTTAAATGACTTGTTATATGGAGAATGGAGTCTCTCTGCCTTACACATCACGTCTCTTGGCCAAAACTTGCAAGATCAGCGCCTCTGACTCGATGTCCCAGCTCTCGTCTCGCGAGAGAAACACGGACTGCTTTACAGGCTAACACATGAATACTCATTAGTATGTAGTTTATAAACACAGTTAAACTCATCATTGATAAGCACTAACTGTATTAAACTACATACTAATGAGTATTCATACGTTATAAATGAAGAATTCAGTATTTATTAGTACTTAACTAATGCTTAATAGTGTTATCTCGCTCCATGGATTGCCTTCTTGACGGCCTCATTAAAAACAAATGCACATGCACTGAAGTTTTACGACAGAAAAAAAAATAGGCTATGCATCTGAAACTGTAGGGATGAGCTCTGTAGAGAAAAACAAGCAGCCGAAACGGCGAGAAAGCGACAGACTTGCATAGTTCCCCCTTAAACAGATGTAAATAATAACAACACCTATGAGAGGTGACAAATTCATACTACATTGTGGTTTGTATTGGTGAAATCTCACAACCCTATGAATGGTAAGGCAGACGGTTGATGCAACAGCCTCTGTATGAACAACAGCATTGTGTGTGTGTGTGGGTGTGAGCGCAGAGAGGAAAAACAAAAGAGATGGATGGAAGTTTGACTTGAGACTGAGGCTTGTTGCACTTGCAGTATAAAGCCGAGTGAAAATCAGAATTGTGTTGCACGGAGCAGATCGAGCGACAGAGAGGCAACAGAAGACGAATCCAAAACACAACGTACAGATAATAACGATGAAGAACGTGCGTTTGGATCGTCGTTGCAGAGTTTTTAAACAAACATCATCATTAAGTGCTGTGCGACAACGGCACGGCAGAGTGGCACTTTACCCACCAGCCGCAGCCCGAGTAAAGTGCTCACAGACGTCAAGGGCGGAGGAGTGAAATGTATTGTGTTGAGGAAGAAGAGGAGGAGGAGGAAGAGGAGGCAGGTGAGGGAGACAGGTGGAAATAGAGGTATTGATTCTTCTCCATCTTACCCATATTGCCTCTGAGCCCACGTAGGATGGACTTGCTGAACTCCGACAGAGAGACCTGCAGACAAAGACAAAGGGAAAAGAGAGAGTGAGAGAGTGATGATAGAGGGAGTTGGGATATTTTAGCTATCGGCAGCACACACACACACACACACACACACATGCACACACACACAACAAAAAGAGACGAGTAGACAAGGACAGAGCCGATTCTCTCCCTCTCTGTCTCTGCTCGTTTGTCTCAGATGTTAGCACGTATACCGGGGTATCAGAGGCGGACGGTTATTCCCTCGGCACATGCACACATAAACTCACATGCACATGCACATGCACATGCACACACATGCTCCAAAACACTCACACAAATAATGATGCACACTCTCTTCCTCACAAACATTCGTGACCTGGCTGCCTCCAGAGTTCACCAGGAATCAGCTGAGGCTGAGTAAGAAAGGAGCAACTTCTTCTCCTCCTCCTCCTCCTCCTTCCTCTGACTTTATGTCTTCATTCCTCCAGCTATTCACCCTTCTATTATTTCTCCCTTTCACTGTGCTGCCATGACTTCATCAACCCTCCTCTTTTTGTTCAGACGTATATCTAAATGCACATTTTCTTTCTTTTCCAGGACAAAGACGAGACAGACGCTCTGTTATTCCTCGCTCTTAACAGTCCCCGCCGTCCCCTCTCTCGCTCTTCTTGTCCTCTCTCCTGTTCCTATTCTCTCGCTCCTCGACTCAGACACAATAACAAAAAATACCAAGCGCTGCCATCTCCCATCAAGCCGCGTGCTCGGGGAGTTTGCGTCGCAGGCCCAGGAATAAGGACACGCAGTCAGTTGTTGTTGGCGCTGCTGTTTGTCAATCACACCTGCACTCGGCGGTATTTCAGCTAGTGAGTCTTAAATAAAAAGCAGAGAGGGAGGGAGGGAGGAGGGGGGGAGAGCTACTGTCAAGGTCTGATGTGCACCGAGACGTCAGAGCATGCACACTGCAGCATGAACGCCGTGCATTAACTTGAGTTCGCAAAGGGGAGGAAATAAAATGTATAGTGTGGATGAGATGTGACGAGCACAGCAGCGGTTTTTTACATGTTTTTATCCCATCGACCTCAAATTTGTACATTTATTTGTTGGTTTATTAATTTTCTGCAGCTTTCAATTTGTTTCAGTGAAGCTGGAAAAGGCTTGAGATGCAGCAAGAACACTTAATTTCTGTTTTTAACACTTAAAGGGATAGTTCACCCAAAATTCAAATTTCACTCATTATCTACTCACCCTCATGTCGACTAAGAGCTGTGAGAATTTTCAGAGTCCTCCGTTCCTTCTCTGAGTTACGGGGGGTCCGTGCAGCAGTATTTGTCCATATAATGGTTGTCAATGGACACCAAAGACACACCAAAAAACATCCAAATGCCTCTATACTGCTCGTCCGTAATGTTCCTCTTGTATTGAAGCCCCGACATGAGACATTGTTCCGAAAAAAATGAAATAAGTCTATATTTTAAGCTTGTTTGTAGCGGAAGCTCCCAGTGTCTCAGTTCACTGCTCTTCTTGTGTCAGTGCAATTCTCACGTGATTTATACTGACCAGCAGAACAATTTCTCATGTCGGGGCTTCAATACAAGAGGGACCAGACGAGCAGTATGTATTTGAAGCCCCGTGTCTTTTTGGACAAAGAAACCTGGTGTCCATTGACAACCATTATATGGACAAATACTGCTGCGTGGACCCCCCCGTAACTCAGAGAAGGAACGGAGGACTCTGAAAATTCTCACAGCTCTTAGTCGACATGAGGATGAGTAGATAATGAGTGAAATTTGAATTTTGGGTGAACTATCCCTTTAATAAACGCTGAGTTTGGCTTCACTGCTTACAGCGATACAATTTAGTTTTAGTGCCTTGATCATGTTTAAATAATTCATCATCGCGTTTCTTCTGACGAACACTAGCTGACTAACTTGAGCCGATAACACATCTGCAAAGTTAAAAGCACATAAATGTGGATAAAGTGTTTACAAGTTGCAATATTCCCCCGGTTTCTATCCGGGCTTCCCAAATCAAGATGTTGAGTTTACACATAACAGAGGAATTCAAACACCTCGTCCACTAATGCACATGTACAGTAAACACAGCTAGTTTTATTGGCAGCACTGCAGCAAGGAATATTATGATTTTACAGTTGGTGTGTGTGTCACTTCCTGTGCTGTGTGGGATGCTGGGACTTCCCAGATGTGAGAGACAGCTTCTGAACATCAGCTTTAAAAACACACATGGGAAAAGATTCACACTGTGTTTGTCATGAGGTCCCTGCTGTTCATGAATGTCAGTGTCAGCGAGGTGAAAACTTGCAGACACCATTTTGGATATGATGCTCCCCCCTCCCCCCCTTCTTTCTCCCTCTATCTCCCTCTCTTCATCCATTTATTCAACCACTCTGAAATTAATTTGACAGCAGCAAAACTTTGACTCCGATCCAGAGGATGAAATATTCACTCCTCCTGCGTTAGTTAGTGAGAGAGCTCAAGCCAGTTTGACTTTACACATGATAAAAAATTTCCTCTCACTTTAAATGCGACACATTGAACTCACCAAAGAGCAAACAGAATCATGATTCATACATCAGCATGCAAGAGGTTTTTATGACTCATAAACCCAACTGCAGTAGTTTGACACTGGCTTGTTTAACTGCATTCATGAGTTCAAGTCTTCCTGCTTAGTGTAATAAAACTGTTTATGTGTGCAGCGGCTTAATGATTTTATTCTTAATCTATTTTTTTTATGACCATCAACAGAGATTCTCTGCAACTATTTCCTGGTCTTTGCCTCTTGATCCAAAAATCCACCCAAAACATCCACAAAAACATCAATGAATTCATCCGATAGCTGTTATTTCAACTGAGCGAGTCAAAGCCTTTGTGCTTTAGAGTTTCATTTTAAACCAGAACGCATCAAATCGTCCAGGGTCGACATGTTCCTTCATTTCCTTAAAACACGGGCCTTGTAGTTAGTTTCTAGTTGATCCATAATATACATCATCCTGCAGTTACGAAGGCTTAAAGGCAGACAAACTTTCAACAAATATACAATATTGACACACCTGTTGAGTAAAGGTTTAGTGCATTATCTGTGTTGGGGAATAGTTTGGTCTTACAAAGTGGAACAAATGCATGTGTGACCTGTTTTTTAAAGATGTGCAGAAACCACACAGCAACCAACAGGCTCTATAGCTTCTATATGTTATTCTATAGGTCCTCCTGCGCGATCGATCGATCGGCACTTACTCGTCTGCGAGCTGCGGGGCTTCGCTCCCAGATACGCCAGGTTCACGTTGGCCTTCCTGCCGTCGATGATGGGGTTTGCGTCTTTGCACGCCCTCTCGGCCGCCCCTCTGTCCACCATGGTCACCTGTTGACAGTGACGTCACATGATGCATCTCTGATTAGTATCACTCCTCCTCATGTCATCATGTGAAAGCTGCTCTATCCGGTTGTGGAGTGAAGTGGGAGTGATGATGATCCCAACATGAACTCCCTTGATGAAGCGCCGGGCTCGGAGCAGAGCAGAGCAGAGCGGCCCCTCGGGGAGCTGCTGCCTTTGTTTCACCTCAGATGATTCAATCTCTGAGCTGAATGCAGGAGGAGACACTGACCCCCTCCCCAACCTCCCTCCTCCTCCCCAACACCAACACCACTACATGAAGGGAGCAATCAGTGTGTTTTACTGACTGGTAAAGTGGAGCACCGGCTGCGTGTGAGGTTGGATGTGGGCTGATATGTGGGAGGCAGACACAGACTGGACTGGCGAGGATGAGATACTGGAGTCTACCTCGAGGGAGTGAACTGAGGAGTGGGCAGAAAGCAGTGGGAAGAGGGGGGGCAGTGAAGGTTAAGACACACACATACACACACACAGCGCTGCGTGCCACATGCATACAGGCTGCAGACAGCACACACAGCTCCACTCCAACAATAAATGGGCCATTGGAAATGAAACTGCAGAGCTTTGCTTTCATTTCACAGCATCAGACTCTGGACGCTCATGCAAACGGAGGTGAATGCATGGTTTGAAATCGCTGGTGTTGTTGTGGAGAAGCTGCTGCTGCTGCTGGGGGTGGGGGGTGAAACAAGCACGCCATCCCAAAGAGGAGAAAACAACACACACACACACAGTGGTCACCTCAGCTGATTGACTATGCAGAAGCAGCAGAGATAATTTGAGGTCAGTCCAGTACACATTAATCCGCTCTCTCTTCTTATCTCGCCGTCCTGTCGCTTTCTCTTTAACACACACACACACACGACAAACTCACAGTCACACTTACACAAACAGCCAAAAACCATCCAAGCAGAGGGGGTGGGGGGGGGGCGGGGGGGAGGGAGGGGGGGCAAGGGGGGAGGGGTGGAGGGCTGTGAGGGAGGAAGTCAAAATGAAACTACTGCAGCCTCTTATCTTGCAGAGCCAACTGACATGTCACACCTCTGTGACCAAAGACTCAACCCCCCCCCCCCAACCCACAGCCCCCCCTCCCCTCCCTCTCTAGCCCCCTCCCCTCCCTCTCTCACACACACACACACACACACAGCAGAAAGAGAGAGCGAGAAAGAGAGAGACATCTGTCCACAGCTGCAGCAGCTTATTACCAACTCAAGTGTATCGGTGTGTGCGCTTGTTGCTGCACACAGAGCAGCACAGTGATCCCTTCACTATGTGTGTGTGTGTCTGTGTGTGTGTGTGTGTGTTCATTAGTACTTTGGGGCAGCAGAGATAATTGATGACACACTTATATGAAATAACCTGCTACTCATGCTTGGAGCATGTGACTGCCACCACCAGACACACTGCACATGGCTGCTGCTGCTGCTGAAACAAAGTGCCAGTATGTGCAGCCACCACCACCAAGGCCCAGACACACACACACTAACACTAACACTAACACACAAAAACACACAATCCTGCAGGAGATTGAGATTGAGAACAGGAGATTTAAGGAGAAATACAATTAACCATAAAGATAAGGTCGCTTTAAACTCATTACAGGCTGCAGCAGACATGATCTAGTGTTTTAAACCCTCTGACTATCTAATTGAGTCAGAGGAGCTGATAAGAGTTTAATTAAAACCCACTTTTCACTCTGCATGTGTACAAGTCCTCTTTTAAAAAAAATCTCCTTCTAGAAAACACTTGATGAACTTACGAAGCCGTATCCTCTGGATTTTCCCGTCTGCTTGTCCGTGATCACCACCGCCTCGTCGATGTCCCCGAAAGTCTCGAAATATTTCCGAAGTGAAGCGTCGTTGGTGTGATAGGGCAGCCCGCCGACAAAGATCTTGGTGTAAGTTGTGTCTTTCTCCATGGTGGGGTGCATGATCTCAAACGGAACCCCGACGAACTGACCCAGGAACAGCGGTGAACTCATGCGGCTTTGGGTGAGGAAAGGAGAGAGAGAGAGAGTGACACAACGAGAGAAAGAGAAAGAGAAAGAGAGAGGGAGAAGGAGAGCAGCAGCAGAATAACTTTACGCTCCTCGCGGCCACCGACGAGCGCCTATAGTGACGATAACTGAGCGTCCATGGCTTCAAACGCGCAGCCTCCAGATGCCTCGCATGTAACAGCTGGATGTATAGTCCTCCTGACAGGTGTCTCGGACCCTCTTGTCTTCTGTCCCGGAAAAAAAAAGCAAAGTCTTTAAGCCTCGGTGGGCGCGTCTTGTGTGTACGCTGCGTCCAATAGACGAGCGGTGCGTCTTTTCCATTGGCGCATCCCGCCTCCTGCTCCACCCTATCGCTCGCGCGCTCTCCCTCCCTCCCTCTCTCTCTTTCTCTCTCTCTCTCGCTCATACACACACGCACGCGCGCGCGCACACACAGGAAACCCCCACATGACAGCTGAAATACTCAACTGCCAGTGAAATGAAGAAACAGATGAATTATTTGAGATCTACTGCAGGAAAGATTAGATGCCACCAAAATATGATTCATAGGCAATGTCATCTAAAATATCAGTGATATATAAAGATAATATAATATACTGGATGACTATATATAACATAAATATATAATATATATGACGGGTATAGTGGAGAAGGAGAGGAGGCTGTAAAACCACTGACTGAGACCAGGCTGTTAAAATCACACAGCAAACTTTGTGAATTTTGTAAAATTCACAGGTTTGGTTTGAACATGTTTCACCACCATTTGCCTCATTATTAATGTATGATTTCATGAAAACATTAATATCTTTTCATTTATTTATACATTTAACTGCTACAACTGCTGGGAAATCTTAATCTTGCACTGCAGGTTGGACGGCGCTGATCCTGACATGGTCCGACACTCTCACCATGTTCTGTCAGGTGTCAGTCTCCAGAGTCAGAGCAGAATTAGGTTAATAGGTTGTAAAGACTCTGTCCATCTATTCTTCCAAAAAAAGCAATGAATTTAAGTCACTTTCAACGAATCAAGAATGTGAGGATGTGATTGCTTCAACTTTCCTCTGACATCTGTTTGTGCAACATCTGCAGTTCTGTATCCGAGCAGTTTCACAGTTTCAGTCTCTGAGCTCCACCACAAAAATAAAGATAAGATAATGGGTATGGAGCGCTATATAGGTCTCATTTTTAATTTCTAACAGTGTTAACACACAATTACATTTATGAGTAATGGCTCGGTACTGAATTTAACTACTGAGTTTTATTAGGCAGATGTGTCGTTTCAACAAAGCTCAAACACGCCTCAGAGGTGAGAGTGAGTTGGCGTGTGAGGACAGGGATGAAAGACATGAGGAAAAGTCTGATTGATTTACAACCCACAGCAAAACAAGCACACAATGGATGGAAAAGAGGAAATGATAAGAGAAACAGTTCCAGGCGATCTCATCCCAGTGGTCTTGTTTTCATCATCCTCCAAAAACATTTATTATGTGTCAGAAAGATGGACTTGAAGAAAACAATAAAAGAGAAGTATAGCATGCTCTGAACAGTGGAGGAAATTCCCCCAAGGACGTCAAAAAGCAAAGGTTTATTTATTCAAGTTGTGCATGAAAGTTAAAGCTATAGGGGGAAAATCCAGACACAGAGAGTTTGGACCTCTCTTTATCTCTGACTGTTTTGGCAGGTACACGTTTATGAGACTTTTCTTCATCAGTGCCTGTCCCTGCATCTTCAAAAGACTATAGAAGGAGTCGTGAAGGTGATGGATGGCATTATTGTGTGGGTTGAAGAGACAGATTGATGAAGCTGAATAAAGACAAAAGGCAAAAACAAAACAGTGAAGTAAGTTAGGCAGGGGCGAGTGCTGCAAAAAAAAAAAAAGGACAGAACGAAACCTGACATGGACACAGTCGGTGCAAACCACAGAAGACATGCCAGAGCCCAAGGACGAATCAGAAACAACAGAGCTTCGCGGCAATGGTGCAGCAAAAAAAAAAAAATCATCCCAGTGTTTGTGCCACTCAGGAGGCGGCTGGGAGAAAAACAATCTGACAACTGAAGAGCTTGAAGCGCAGTGAAAGAGCCAGTGAGTAACACAACAGTGTGTTTAAGGATTCAGATGCTGCAGTGTCAGATGAAGGCTAGGAAAACTCAAGGTCATGAACAGACTGTGAGCATAAATACACTCAGATGGAAAAAAAAAAGAGCAACTAGTAATCACAGCTGCAGCAGATGTCAATGAAACAGGTGAGTCTGGTGAGGAAATACAGAAGAACAGTAGAGAAAAACTCACAAAGCTCATATGAAACTGTGAAGATTAAAGAATGAGCTCAAGAAGAAGAAGAAACACAAGTCCAAGGAAGCTGTCAGCTCAGTGTCCAACAGACAAACCAAACAAAACAACAAGCCCTTGATATTTCGTCCAGCTCCTGGAAGAGCACAGAGATGTCAACAGATGGATTAGATATAATCAGTTTTAATAATGCATAATATTATTTCTGCAGTTGCGCCGACTGCACGCAAGCTCATCATCACAGCTCTGAAGTTGATATTTGCAGCACGACATGGAGGACCTGATGAACTCTACTCAATCCACAGAACCGCTTGGTGCAACGATGAAGGAAGAAGGAACTGCACAAGTCTCCTCAATCCAACACATGAATGAAAAGAGCTGCTCAAATGCATCAAGACTCTGCTAGAAAATAAAAAAAAGCACTGGACAGTCTCGAGACACCAACGCATTCCCCTGCAGGAGGACAGAAACACCACTGGATGGAGAGAGCTGCTCCTCTGCAGTGAAGAGCTTGTTAGTGTAGAAACATTCAGAGAGCAGAATGATAAACAGAGAAAACAATAAGAAACACAACTTTGACAGAGAAACATGCAAACTTATCGACAGGAGGGAAGAGTTAAAGCTGCATTTATGAGGGAACAGGAGACACATGCAATCACAGGAAACCTGGATGTGTCTGATTGGCGACAGCTGATGGAGAAAGTACGGCAGCCTGCAGGAACAGTGTGGAGTGGATAAACAAGAAAGACGCATCTGCAGGGTCACCACCTCCAAAACCACAACCAGGGGTTGAACTGAGATCTCACACATTCACAGCAGCGTAAAAACTTCTAAACATCTGGATCGGAGCCTTTTACTCTTGATACTACCACCAGCCTGAAAACGATTAATTACAATAATGATGCAAATGGAACAACAACCAAACCCATTAAAAAACCTTTATCTGTATCTCATCTGTTAATATCTTTTTTATACTAATTAATGTTGAGGTTTTAAAAAAGCCATGCTGAAACTCTTTTATTTACAGGAATAAAGTCTTAATTAGCTGCTTAGTCTGCAACATACTGGTAGTTCTGAATTATTCATAGCGTAACATCTGATCACAGGGTGAGTTATAGCTGACGACTGTCTGTAAACGTTGGAACGGTGATTATGAAACTGAAGTAGAAACCTGTGTATCATACTGTAAGTGCATTTACATTTTATCACCAGTGACACCCAGGCCTGTAAAGGAAGAGATGACTTGAGGGAAGAAAAGTGAGAGGATGAATAACAAAAACTCACCTAAACAACAAACAACTCACCTAAGGGGGGGATTACTTGCTGCAAGAGACACAGCAGATGAAATGAGGCTGCAGATCGTAGTGATGCCTCCCATCCACTCACACATATATACAGTACAGCTCTCACTTCATGCAGACTCTGGTCATCATCATCGTCATCATCACGTTTCTTTAACACTCAGATGAGAAGCTCAGTTCCTGCAGTTAAACACACTTTTATCACAAAAAAGGCAGCAGACACAGTGTAATGTTTAAATATAAATTTGTATTTACATCAATATTAACATCAAGAAACAAGGTAAGAAAAAAATGCAATAGTATTTTACATCCTGTAATAATGACTGTTTGATTCCCAGATGTGTCTTCTCTTTTCTTTAGCTCTGGGTTTCTTTCCTTTAAAGCAAAAAACAAACAACAAACTTTTTTTATGTATTTTTTTTTATATCTGTAGATCAATCTTTCATATTCTTCATTGAGATCGGGATTTTTTAAAAAACAAAACGACAAAACCAAAAAGAAAAAAAAAAAAAAAAACAACAACTCCGAGCTATTATTCTTCTTCTGAGACATAATGACATTGATCATGAATCCTCTTTAGAAAATCTCGACATTCTCTGGTGAAATAAAAACCGTTTGCAGCACCACAATTCAACTGGCCGTGTAAATTCTACAGAAAGGAAGAAACAATCACAAACAAAAACTCAAAACCACCTCAGCAGAACCAGACTCGTCTCTACTCTAATGTCATACGGATGCGCATATAATATGTGCAATTAAACATATTTTTAGTTCAATGTATATTATAGGTTATGTGCAACAGTTAAAGCACACATGAGTACTTGCACGATCTATGTCAGGAACTGTTTTCTACTCACTGCAGGATGACGAAACAAAAATCTTTGGATTGAGCATGTGTTCAAAAAGGTACATTTTCTAAACAAACACCTCATAGGAAAATACGATGGAATAAAAAAAAATCAAAAGGCAAACTCAAGAAAATGTCGCAAACAAAAAAGAAAGACAGTTAAGTCAGGGATTTAAATGCTTTCGTATGTCGGATTAAACATCTGTGAAGAAACAAATAAGACTTATAGACAGGTTTACAGCGGCGCTGATTTCCAAGGATGAAATCAGCAGAAGCCGAAGCGCAGGAATCTCAGGAGTGAAACTTAAAAAGAAGTCACAAAGGGAGGCATGAGGTTCGGATCATAAAATATCAACCCCACATACTGGTAAGACATCTGGGCCCCTAGAAGCCAAACACAATCATGTGTCAACTCTTTTTTTTTTTTTGTATAGGCATTTTTTGTGTTTTCTTTTTTTTTTGTTTCTTTTAATTTTTTGTCAAAAGAAAAATAATTTATTTTAAAAAATGTACTCACTAGCACCTCTTCAGCTAAGACTACAGTATGTCCTTGGAAAATAAAGAGAAATTTATGATTTGAAGATCACAAATAAAAAAAAGTGCTTTCTACACGTACTGCTTTTACAAAAAAAAAAAAAGAAAAAAGAAAAAAAGAGGCCCTTCCTTTTCCAACCAAATGTTGTTTTTTTTAAAGTACTGAAAATAAAAGCTGACCTATGACGGAATAGGAAAATTACACTTTTAAATATCAAGCCTTACAATCTGTGCAAAAACAGTATGTGACCTACAAAAGCATATATATATTTATATATCGTACATTTGAAGCGTATTTACAATTCATATTCACAGACGAAAAAGGGAAAAGAAACAGCTCCAAACCAGACATCATGTCTAATACTGCAGTAACTGTCGCTTTGAGTAAATGATGCTTCAGCTTTGTCCTCAGAGGGAAAACCAGGAGGAAGGATTTATTGCTAGAAATCTGCACACCTACTACCGAAATCTAACACTTTTCTCTTAGTGTGAGCTAATACAGACATCAGTTTTTATCATCGACAATCAATCAATCAATCAATCAATCAATCAATTTCTGCACGTATAGTAGAACGCTGTAAATCGGTGCAAGGTAACCAAAAATATCTGCAACATTTGGATTTAAAAATTACCTCTGGAATGATAAAATGACCTCCTCGTGAATCTGTATAAATATAGGTGGAGTTTTGAACATTAATCCAAGTTCCTGTTTGTTTTTTTCTTTTTCAAATGATTTACAAACTATGAATTTTTTTTTTTAATCTCTTGTCGTAATAAATCGTTTCGCTGTAGAAGAGAAGATAAAATCTGTGCTTTCTTGCCTTTCTACTGGTTCCCGCTTTGGAACAAAGATCATCAACATTTCCAATCCACAGCCTCCTGTTTTCTCAGAGAGGAAAACTTGGGAGAACGCTCGCACATATACACACACGCACACGCATACATACACACACACGCACACACAAAAAATAAACAGTAAATGTCTGCTGCTATGCGTTATTTCTTGGGTAAAGGCCTCTATATTGCCACAATCCTTTTGATGTTGGCCTTTCCTTAAAGTGCAATCAGCCAACAAATAATTCAGTCGTACGTTAGCCCAGCGGCGCCCTGGAGGACGAAACAATGTGCTACTGCTTAATGACATTCATCTGAGTGTCACAATCTGTTGGCTCATCATCTGGAAAGAAAAAAACAAAACAAAACGTGTTTTACTTTTTGCGTCGCAGAAATCTTCCAGGAGCAGCAGATAGACGACAGATTAAAAAAAAAAAAAAAAGTAAAAAAAAAAAAAAAATCCCACTTAGTTTAGAGACAAGAGAGAGGAATCCCACATGTTTAGATCTGCACACAGCTTCGTGGTACATTCGACGAAGGAGAGAGGGAAGTCTGCACACGTTTTTTGTTCAAGTCTGTGATGCACGTCAAAGGTCTGTCTGTCCGTCCGCCACCGTCTGTTGTTTGGTCCAGCGAGCAGCGAGTGTGTTTACTGAGGCACACGCACACCGCTCATGAAGAGAGGAATATTCAACTACTACAGTCTACGAGAGGAGCCACAGAGCTGAGCTGCTGTCGGCCGCACAGTCCGTAAGTGTGTTAATGAGTCACAGTGTGTCTGATTTCCACAAGCTGTCATGTAACTCTATTATATATGTGTGTGTGTGACTGTCTTGTCTTTTCTCTCCTCAGGTTTGCCAGACTACTTCTGATCCTGATGCTGCTGCTGCCGCTGCTGCTGTGGCGACTGGCCCACAAGTCCCAAAAAAGGAAGTTCACACCCCCTTCTGGTGGGAGTGCAGCACCACACACAGACACACACACCACCTGGTTGTCCTCACACTCCAGTGCTGCAGCCTGTGTCCTATCTCTGCACAGAGATCACAGTGAGATAAACGTGTCTCTCACGATGTTCAGCAGTATTTCTAGACGGCAGAGAGGAGAGAAGGGGAGGGGAAACAGGTGAGTCACAAACATACATGAACGCTTCAATTTCACATTATCCACCAGTACGAGAGACTGAGAAGCACTGACTTATATGTTCATTAAAGGGATAGTTCAACATTTTGGCAAATTGGCCAATTGCCATAATCCCTATAGTCATAGCAGTGGGTTCGTTACCTTTTATTGTCGGTGCAAGCTATTTTTAGAATGGCGGAGCAGAGCCGTGAGCTGCTCAGAGCTACGCTACGGAGGCTCATGGGATTTGGAACGTTATGAGACAGAGTTTGCCTCAAAAACAACTATGTCTTGTAACATTCTGTTATTATCTCATAGCGTGGTGAATGTGCAGGTCACAACTTGTCCACCAGAGCGTTTTGGAGTTGTTGGATTGTGTATTTGATGAGTTTGATGAGGAAATCCCATGAGCCTCCGTAGCGTAGCTCTGAGCAGCTCACGGCTCTGCTCCGCCGTTCTAAAAACAGCTTGCACCGACAATAAAAGGTAACAAACCTACTGCTATGACTATAGGGATGACGGCAATGGGCCAATTTGCCAAAATGTTGAACTATCCCTTTAAATGGGATACTGGCTGCTAGAGTCGTTTCTGTTTTTTCTAATTGTTGCTCTCAACTGTTGTTTCTGTCGACATTATTACCTTTCACGTCTTATTTCATGCAAATCTAAAGTTCATCTCAAGTTGATTTAACAACGAAAATATGGCAATAAAATTATGTTATATTACACATTACATTCAATATTTTCAACTTCTGCTCCTTCTTTGTCTATTATTGCACAGAAAAGGCTTCAAGACTGTTTAATGCACATTGATTCGCCTCAGCCGAGCATAGAAAAATGTTTTTGCAGTATTTCTGTTGTTTTTTCCCATACTGAGCCACAACAGAGAGAGTGATATGTATCAGATCTAGGTGATGCTCACTCGATTTACCAAACTCAAGACTCAATTTGTCTGTTCCGTACATATATGATCAGTATTGTCGTAATATAAAATCCAAAACCTGAGCCTCTGCTCGTACCTGATCAGGTCCCATCGGCATACGTCCCATCACCATTGGGTTCATCCCCATCTGTCCTCCCATCTGTCCCATGTGTCCTCCTCCTCCACTGGCCGGTATTCCCCCGTTCATCATCATGCCTCCATACTGCCCTGCGTTACCCTGCTGCCCAAACTGCTGCTGCCCCGGAGGGCCTTGCTGCCCAAACTGCTGCTGAGGGTACGAACTGACGAAGAAGACGGACAAGAAAGAAGAAGAGTTAAAACTGTGAACGCATTGGAGAAGATGAAAACCTGAAGCCAGACTCTCCACCTCTCAGCTACGAGAGGTGTGGTAGATGTTTCTCGCGGTACCTGTTGCGGCCCATGCCTCCCTGCGACCAGCCTTTCATTTCCGCGCCCTGGTACATGGGACCTCCCTGCGGGTGCTGTTGCATCATGGGGTTTTGTGGCCCCATGCGGCCCGGCATCATGGCGTTAGGAGGACTCCCGCCTGAGGGGCCAAACGAGGGGTCTCCTTGCTGTCCCATCCCTGTGGAGATAAATCATTCAGCCTGAGCTCACTCACAGGAAATAGATAACAGATAATTGATACACATGTTAAGAGAATACATGACCATCCTAAAGCCTGGGAGTGTGTTCAGATACTTACTATCCATTTAAAAACAATATTTGGTCTGACTATAAAAAAAACAGAGACAAGAGAGATGTACACAGACAACCCTTTGATGATTTACGTTTTTTCTTTTTCTTTTTTTTTAACACAAATCTTCATTTTCACATGAACCTGCAGCGCTCAAACTCACCACCAGGGTGCAGCATTATTCTACTGGGCACCCGGCTGCTGTGAACTCACCATAGTTCCCACCATAGCCAAACTGCTGGGGGCCAGGCTGGCCCATGTTTGGCCCTCCCATAGGGTTGTCCATGCCGCCGGGGGCCGTGACGTTGGGCGGGGGACTGAAGCCTCCTGCGGCTGCAGCGGCCGCCGCCGCCGCCTGCTGCTGCTGCTGCTGCTGCATCAGCATCATCATGCGCTGCCGCCTCATCTGCATGGTGACCATCTCCCTGCTGCGCTGAGCCATCATCTGAGCATTGAGGAAGCCCGGCTGCACAAAACATGAGACATGTATCGTTTGGGTGAAACAATATTTTTTCAATATAGAAAATATTTAAAAGGTAAGATGGTGTGGATACAGCGTGGGATGCATTTGTTCTAAATTTAACTACAACAGTCAGATGGATGAAAGTTGTATCAATGGCTTTAACCTTTAGGAAGAATTCACACATCTAAAGTTAACAGACACAACGTCAGCCGTCGGCCTCATCTGACACAGAGATGAATCTGCGAACAGACAGGAGGTTGGACAGCTCGTCCTCTGGTGTCGTCACAACTTGGAACCGATGCATTAAAATGTGGAGATGGTGGCGGATTCCAGCAGGAGGTAACGCAAATCCTTTAACCATACTTTAGTAATTGTGGTCCAGGAGTGTGATGAGGTGTATATGACATAAAAACTGCAGTGGATCTTTGTTACATGACATCCTCTCTCTCTCTCTAGCTTCTGTCTGCATCTTGTCAGTATAGTTTTACCTAAGGCAAATATGCCAAACACATATAAGAATAAAAATAGGTCCCTTTCATAAAGGTTTAGTGCAGTGTTTTTCAACCTTGGGGTTGGGACCCCACGTGGCGTCGCCTGGAATTCAAATAGGGTCGCCTGTAACGTCTAGCAATTGATTTAAAAAAAATCTTCTTTTCAAAATTATGATTAAGAACACAACACACAATCTTAAACAACTATATTCGATACTTTCACTTTCTCAAATATGAATCGAGTTCAAACAAAATGCAGCATATCAAAATATCTGAGCTTGCACATCTTGATTGATGGCCGCGATCACGTGACTGCACATGGTTGCCAGAAATTTGTGATGTCAAAATGGGGTCATGGGTTGGGAACCACTGCTAAAGTTAAAGCTAAAGGCATTGATAATGGTGTAGATCACTGCGACTATCATGAATAAGAACAATGATTCTGGATGGGAAGATAAAGATGTTGGTAATACAGTATGAAGTAATTGTGAGTTTCATAGTTTTCAAATAGAAAATTAAGTCTGCATTAAATGTTACTTGTCATTTTGGGTACTGCGGTTGTGGTTCCTGCATTAAAGGGACGACTTGATTAATCAAAGACCTAAAAAGTGAAGTATCCTACTGTATATAACAGGAGGAGAAAGCAGAAACCCCACAGCTGTTCTCACTAATGGTCGATTTATTTAAATTAGATTTATTAACCATTATTAAAGCCATTAGTTTAGTTTAGTTCTAACAAAGCCTTCATAAAGAATGGCTTATTACAAAATGGTACTAATGTTGGTGACATCACCCCCATGGGTTTGGAGATGGTCGGTGCGTTGCAGATTGTTCACGCCTGGGCCGTAACTGATTTGATCTTCACCTACAGGCGCTACGTTTCTTTATTTCGTTCCACAGGCCTTGAACACAAATCTAGTGATTCATCAGATGGAGAAAATGTGTTTTTGTCGCCTACCTGTCCTCCCATGCCCGGCTGCATGCCAGGCCTCATGCCAGGGTTTCCTCCTGGGTTCTCCATCTTCATGCCCATGCCCTGCCGCGTCTGATTCATGAACTGGGGATGCAAAAATAACATCAAATGTAGGATTTGACAAATATTATCCAAACAGTGTCCCACATTTATGACATATTCACAGATAAATTTAATATTTAAATTGATGGTGCACTATTTCTGCAGTTACAACATAAGTTATCTACTACAGGTGCATCTCAATGAATTAGAATATCATGGAAAAGTTTATTTATGTCAGTAAATCAATTCAAAAGTTGACATTATATAGATGTACGACAACCTACTGTAATATTCAGTATTTCAATTTGCAAAAAAAACATTTTTAATATGGAAATATTTTTTTTAAACTATGTCCATCTATATGCACTCAATATTTGGTTGGGGCTAATGGTCTTCACCATGTTATTCTAATTTATTGAGATGCAGTTGTACATAGGTTGTAAAATCTTTTGTAGTAACAGAAAATGACATCACTTAATTGTTACAACTCTAGGGTGCAATCACCATTTAAGCAGATAAAACACATGTTTCTGAAGTCATAAACCTATGTTTATTTCTGACTGTATGTAAAACCTCTACTGATTTTCATCTGCATGTATCTACAGTAGTAATGAACACATTAATACACTACAGTTTTACTGTGTCCTCACCTGCTGTCCCTGCAGCCTCTGCTGCAGCTGGAGCCTCATGGGCTTGTTGGCACTCATCATCCTGGGCCTCATCATGTTCGCCCGCGGGTGCCCCATGCCCCCCATTCCACCCATACCAGGGAAACTGCCACCTTGGCCCATCTGTGAGAGCATGGGCCCAAACCCCCCCTGCTGGGCCTGACCCTGCATGGGGTTCCCTCCGTAGCCAGACTGCATCGGCATGGCGGGGGGTCCGGGATAGCCCTGTCCGTACAGAGGCTTCTGGTCGAGCACCATGGATGCGTCCTGTCCTGGAAACGGCTCCATCTGTTGCTCTGGCCCCTGGGTCTGGAGTACATAGTATAGGACAAGAGGACAAAAAGAGAAGTTTGTCAAACTTCTCCATCTCATTGATTAATTTCCAATTGGGTGGCTCCGTAATTGTCTTTTTCTAAGCAGAACAGACGGATCCCTCTGGGCTCATCTATCTCCGCTCAGTGACAGAACAGTCTGAACACAGTGAGTCATGACTGAAATATCTAATGCGAAGACGAACGCTCACTTCTGAGTCATGACGAGCGGACTGATCTTACCTACTTTCACGTCACTTCTAGAAGCATCTATAAGAGGACAGAGGGTCTGCATGTTGTTCATCCGTCCTTTTCTCAATTCTTGCTGCTGTGACCTCACCTGGCTGACGAGGTCTGGGATGCCCAGGGCTCGGTCGATCTCCTCCAGGGCGATGCCGTCCGTGTTGTTCAGCAGAGAGTCCAGCTGGTCCAGGAGAGCCCGCTCGTCGCTCTGACCCTCGCTGGTGGTGGGAGGCACCAGAAGATCGTCCAGGGTGTTGCCAAACTGCCGTCTACATCACAAAGAAGCTCAGCATTAGTTGAGAACAATTACTTACTCTGGCCACTTTAAAGGGATAGTTCAACATTTTGTCAAATTTGCCCATTACCACAATCCCTATAGTTTTAGGAATAGGTTTGTTACCTTTAATTGTCGGTGCAAGCTATTTTTAGAACAGCGGAGCAGAGCTGCGAGCTGCTCAGCGCTACGCTACGGAGGCTCATGGGATTTCTTGGTTTCTCTCATCAAACTCATCAAATACACAATCCAACAACTCCAAAACGTCATTTTGCTCTGCTTTTACCTTCAAAACAACTCTGTCTCGTAACGTTGTATTATTATCTCATAGCCTGAATGTGCAGGTCACAACTTGTTCACTAGAGCGTTTTGGAGTTGTTGGATTGTGTATTTGATGAGTTAATTGATGAAGGAAACCAAGAAATCCCATGAGTCTCCGTAGTGTAGCTCTCGCGGCTCTGCTCTGCCGATCTAAAAATATCTTGCACACAAATCTACTGCTATGACTATAGGGATTTGCCAAAATGTTGAACTATCCCTTTAACTCATTAGTTATGGAAACAGACAATGAGGATGTTGGACTCACCTGTTGCCCTCCATGCCCATCATGGTATCTGGCCAGGAGGGCGACTGGTTGGGCTGCCCCTGCTGGTTAAAGGGGCTCATACCCATACCCATGTCAGCTGAGCCTCCTACACCAAAAAGACAGAATATTTTCATTTGCACAGAAAGAAAGCACAGGAATATGCACATCACAAAGGATTTCACACATTTTTAAACACAGACACTACCACAGGATAAAGCAGTTTAGTCCACTGCCATTACATTTGTTACAGATGTTCATGATTTCTTGTGCTTTCTTGCTTATACCAGATCTTTCTTAGATATTGTGTAACACCGTACCCATATCCATGAGCTGCTGCTGCAGCATGGACCTGGTGCCCGGCACGCTGTTGGAGCGGCTGACCATGGGTCCAGACATCATGCCCTTGCCGTTGTTGTACTCCATGCCCGGGCGCATCATGGACGGGTGTCCTGCTGATCCAACAGGACTGGCACTGGAGCGCGGCATGCCCCATTCACCCGACCCCCCCATGGGAGACCTCTGGGGGACCATGCCCCTACTCATTGGTCCTGGTGTTGAATAAACATCAGATGCGCATATATTAGTACTATTATAGTGTTGAAGAAGAGCATGTGACCTACTGTAGTTTTGGTCCTTAAAGGGACACTTTTGGAGTTCCAGGGGAAGTTCGGCTGGCATTTTCATATAATGGTGGCGGATAGAGTTCACTTTTGAATCGTCCAAAACACACACTATGAAACATCCAAATACCTCCATACTGCTTGTCTGTACTGACCCAAGTGTCCTGAAGCCGCCACATGAAAAAGTTGTTCGGAAAAAATGAATTTGATGTCTGTTTTTAGCCTTGTTGTAGCAGTAGCTCCCAATGGCTCTGTTGATGTTTGTGTGCATGAGCGAGATTTGCAACGAGATGTTCGTTCGTCTTTGACGTAAACACGGAAGAACATCTCACAGCACAACAAGGGTAAAAACAGACGTGGCTTCAGGACACTTGGGTCAGTACAAACGAGCAGTATGGAGGTATTTGGATGTTTCATAGTGTGTGTTTTGGACGATTCAAAAATGAGCTATATCTGCTGCCATTATATGAAGTCCGACCCCCCCTGGAACTGCAAAAGCACTTCAATAACTCTGAAAATTGTCAAAACCCTTCGTTGGCATGACGGTGAGACTACTGGTGAATTATCAGTTTTGGGTGAAGTATCCCTTTAACAGTCACCATGTCTAAAATGTGTTTTTTAATACTTTATCAGATCAAAAATTTACCACAAATTCAAAAACTATTGTGAAGAACCTGAAGTGGGAAAAACAAACCCTGACATTGGTGAGAAAATGTGCAGAAATTAAAAGTTGGACCACTCGAACACTCACCCATGTTTCCTGGGTAGCCATCAGGGCTGCCCATCACGTTCTCCTGCTTGATAAGCATGGGGCGTCTCCCTGCTCCCCCAGGCCCACCGGGAGGCTTCCCGTCCATGGACATGGCCCTCTGGAAGGGGCCCCGAGGTCCTGGACCCATTCCTGGACTCCCTGTGAGCAAAAACATAAACTGATTGGTTAACTTCCTCAAAAGCAGGAGCAGCGTTGTCTGTGTTATGTGTGAAATTAGGAACAGGTGATGTGGTAAACTAACACCTGAAATCTAACAAGATCATATTTTTCCAGTTTTTTTTAAATAATAATATATTCTTATTGATTCCAAAATTAATTAAAACATGAACAATTGTCACAGTAAACAACCACAAATAATTAACACCGCTTTTGTAATGTGCCTGTCTGCGCACTTTGCACAAACAATATGCTAATAAACTCATTCACCTTTTCAGCCTCAACAGTGAATCATCATTTAGAGAGTGAGGGTGTAATGGAAAAAAACACTTCTAAACCATCAAGGTTTATATTTGCAGACACATCCATAGATTTTCTACTTGTTGGTGCTGTTGTTCCCATGAGAGTGATTAGAAGCAGCACCGAAATGTTTTCATGCCGTAGCTGCAGCAGACACGTGGCCGTGGGACAGATTCAGATTCTGACAACCAACACTTTTATTGCCAAAAGCACTTTTCAAAACTAAAGTTTGACTCTTTTTGCTGCTGCTTTGTCAGAGGAATCTGTTTTAAAAAAAAATGTTGCAACGGAGAAAAACAGACGTCATTCCAGCTCAGAGAAAAAACTTTGGCTAAGGAGAGAAAATATTGAGGCTTACATGTGCAGTCAGAGGCAGCACACAATGACGCCAGATGTTGTTTCACTGGCATTTTATATTGATATCATCACCTACCCTGCAGGCTGTCGTCAAGGCAACCCTGAGGTTTGGTCCCTGTGTCGTTCGCCCCTCCACCTCCAGCCTGATCTGGGTAAAAGTCAGAGCTTGAACCCCTCAGATCTCCCAGGATAGACTCCAGGTTGTGCAACTGAACGTTAAAGATAATGCAAATTAGTCTTTTATGTAAATGTCAGAGAGGATTCACAAGTGGTGAATTCAAGGAAACAGCAAACAACCCAGTTAGTGACAGGATGTGTTGATATACACAGTATATCAATAATTATAAATGAACTAAGACACAATCTTACATCATCATTACATTCAGTGAAACAGCAAAGAGCTCAGAGAGTATATATTATTCATAATGATGAATGAACTGCGACACAATCTTACATCATCAGGTGGTTCTGATTTGATTTTGCTCTCGGGATGCTCGGGTGCAGGGCCCGTCCCGGATCCGGAGCCGTTCCGTGGAGGACCGCCCGCGGCCCCCGGAGGCCCCTTCCCCTCCAACTCTTCCAGTTTAGGCTTGACGTCCACCGGCTCTTTGGAGTCGTCCTTGTTTAGGAGGTAGTGGAGGAGGGCGTGGGTCTTCTCCTTCTTGGGGCTGTGCTGCTCCTGCTTCGGCTCCGTGGTCCCGGTTCCGGCCCCCGCTCCTCCCCCCGCCCCCCCGGCCTCGCCGCCCTCCTGCTGGCCGCCGAGCGTCACCTTCCCCGTGGCCTCGGCTGTGATTTTAGCTACTTCGTCCGGCGTGTTTCCGTTCTGAAGAAGCTTGTGGAGGATCTTGTGCTTCTCTTGTAGCGAGCCCGAGTAGTGAGCCGACGATAACGCCGTCGACACTCCCCCCGGCCCGGTCGTCTGGCCTGGATTGGCACTGGCTGAAGAGGAGGAGACCCCGGTGGACGAGGGGCTCGTCATGCCTCCGGTCGGGTCCTTAATGTCCGATCCTGCAGGAGTGCTGCTGCTGGTCGACGGGGGCGGCACGGGGGGACCTGTTGGCCCGCTGCCACCGATTCCCAGCTCCTCGGTGGGCGAAGTCAGCAGCTGCAGCAACTTCTTGTGCCCTTTACTGTCCGGCACTCTCCGGGGGGGCTCGGCGCTCGCCACGCCTGCCTCGTTGCTCCCCTCCGCGGACTCTTTAGCCGCCGTAGCTGCCTGGCTGTCTGGTCGGTCTCCAGAGCTCTCGGCCTGCGGATGCTGATGATGGTGGTGATGGTGCATGGGGTGGTGATGGTCACCAGGACCGGGCCCTAAGCCGCCCGCCGGGCTTTTGGAGCCGTCCTGGCCCGGTTTGGCAGGTTGACTGGGCTGAGCGGAGGAGGAGGAGGAGGAGGAGTGGATGCTGGGAGAGCTGTCTGGTTTGTGAGCAGGAGAGGGGGACGTTAGGGTGGAGGGGAGCGAGCTGCCTACTCCTTCGCTGATGGCTTGTAGGGCGTTGAGGGAGCTGCTGGAGAAGGTGGTGGTGCTCCCTCCGCTTCCTCCGCCGCCGCCGATACCGCTCATTGGAGAGTGGATCCCTGGAGCAGAAACAAAGCACAGGAAATCAAATGAATCCAATCAAACAGGTAAATTATTCATGTCATGAAATCACACTGATGCTAAATCAGGGCTTTCCAACTCAAATTTAAGACTTTTTAAGACCACTCTCGCAGCTATTCAGGCGTGCAAAAAATCTGTCAGAATAACTATGAATAACAGAATAGCATTAACTTCTTTTAATAAACAATACAGTGTGCATGTGTGCACCTGTGTGCAAATGTGTTACACTGGAGCATACGGCCTTCAGAAGTCTGCTGCAATCTCTCAACACCGTATTTACACAATCAAAACCATAAAAAGGAGCGTGCGTGCATACATCAGTCACTTAGCCGCACTCCAAAGTAATGCTGCGTTTCTAGAAAGCTCGGAAATCATGATTTTCCGACCTCCTAGTTGAAACAGTGTATTGGAACGCCACCTCATGTTGGAGATCAATAAAGTCGGAGAAAAAATCATTTCACAACACAGGGTCCCATGACGTTGCAAACAAAATTCAAGACCTTTTCAAGGGCTTAATTTACGGTTATCAAATTTAAGACTGTTTCATGTTTTTAAAGGAATAGTACACCACAAAACATCCATAAAACTACATAAAAACCATTTAATATTGCTCCAAGTGTCCTGAAGGGATATAGTCCAGAGTTTACTCAAAACGACATAATTTAAGACATTTTTACAGCCTTTACAAAGTTCATGCGACCGCACCAGACGAGGAGTAAGGAGGAAGATTACAAGGTTTTTGTGTAGTTTTATGGATGTTTTTGTGTCGGGGCCTATTACTCTCATATTAAAGGACAATTCCAGGCAAATTCAACTTGGGGGTGTATGTTACTATCATTTTAGGTCTAAAAGAAGGAATGTGATGATTTTCAGTTTAATCGCTCCTGTTTTGCGGTAGTTGTGTCTGTCCGCGGATCGCTACGGCAGCAATGAATGGAGTGGATGCAAGTTCTGCTGGTTAGCCTGTTTACATCCCTCAAAGCCGCAATTTTTTTCCACAGACAGCGTCGGATGGCTACTCAAACATGTACCGAGCAGTTTATTTACTTCAAGCAAGCCGACATGCTTGTAAAACTAGATCTAAATTCAAAGTCTCCCGGAGTCTCGCGCGAGACCCAGTCGCCGTGCTCGGTGCATTTAGGGGCAGTCAGAAAGCTACCGTTTGTGTCATAAACACAGAAATATCGACTCTTAACTTGCTTCAAGTAAAAAAAACTTGTCGGCGCAAGTTCTGTTGAAAAAAATGTACACTTGAAGCAAGTAAAGAGTTGATAGTCCTGTGTTTATGACACAAACGGTAGCTCCAACTGCACCTGAATGCACCGAGCACGGCAGCGGGGTCTTGCGCGAGACTTTGAATTAGATCTAGTTTTACAAGCATGTCCGCTTGCTTGAAGTAAATAAACTTATCGGTACATGTTTGAGTAGCCATCCGACGCTATCTGTGGAAAAAAATTGCCGATTTGAGTGATGTAAACAGCCAAACTAGCGGAACTTGCATCCACTCCCATTCATAGCTGCCGTAGCGATGCAGCGACGGACGCAGCGACGGACGCAGCTACCGCAAAACAGGAGCGATTAAACTGAAAATCTTCACATTCCTTCTTTTAGACCTAAAATGATAGTAACATACACCCCCGAGTTGAATTTGCCTGGAATTGTCCTTTAAGTTTACTATGAATCCCCCCTCCGGGTCTCCAGATGCACTTTGAGGAATAAAAAACTACTCCCGAGTATTCATCAGCATGAAGGTGAGTCACTAATGAATGAATTGATTTTATTTTATGGTGAACTATTCCTTTAAGACCCCGCAGGTACCCTGAGAATGTCTGAACGCCGAATGATCGACCTACCTCCAGGTGAGAACTGGTTGGCGCCCATTTTGGGGCTCCCTCGGTTCCGTGGCGACATCAGGAGCCCCTGCTGGGGGCCGCCCATGCGGGGACTCCCCGACGGACTGTTCATGCCGCTGAGCCCGAACCCGCCGCTGCTCTGGAACGGCGGCTGCTGAGGGTGCGGCTGCTGCATGCCTTGGCCCGGGTGATTCATGGGACCCATCTGATTCATGTGCCCCACCTGACTCATCGGGCCCATCTGATTCATCTGCATCATGCGGTTGCCCATGCCTCCCCCCACTCCGCCGCCTCCTCCTCCTCCTCCTCCTCCGCCGCCGCCGCCCCCTCCTCCTCCGTACATGGGGCCTCCTCCCATCGGACCCATGTGACCCATGTGGCCTTGCTCGCTCATGCCGAAGCCCCTGTTCATGCCGCCCATGCCGCCCATGCCCATCCCACCGCCGGCGTTCATGTTCATCTGGGCGTTCGGGTTGGGGCCTCCCATGCCCTGTTGTCTCATGGCGTTCGGCATCATGTTCCCACCCTGAGCGGAGCGGTAGCCGTTTGGTTCTCTGCATGGAGGAAAGAAGAGGGAGAACCTTGATACACTACGAAGCTAAAATAGCAGCTCCTGCGTGGAGTCTTTTCACCGCTCACAGGACATCGGTGCATAAAAGCTACTTCAGCTCCTACTTCAGCGGTTTGTATGGTATGAATGCTTCGGGTGCTTTGCATACATATGCCCGCGCTTTTTGTTGTCAAGTGCATTTTGTTGTCAGTACAGTAAATGGCGTGTGCTTTTCTGAGTTATTTTTCTTACCTTTGTAGTAGGTGAGTGGAGATGAAGCCTTGGGGCTCGTTGCTCATGGGGTGGCGGTACAGTTTGCTCTTGGTCTGGGCCGTGACCGGAGTGCCGTCGGATAGCGAGAAGCGGTACAGGGGCGTCTCGGCGTGACCCTGCAGAAAGGCTGGAACGGCGCGGAGCGATGAAACGACACATTAACACCGCGAAACACTTAATCTGATAACAAAGGTCATCAATCTCTCCCTTCATGTTAAAACCAACTCTATGATTACAATGAGGATCAATGTTGTCGAGAGGCTCCCGACATTCATATTCATGAGATCAATACTGATGCACTAATGCATGAGGTGTGTGTTTATATATTAAACCGGGAGGTCTCATTGAGATTCAGAGTGTCTTTCTAAAGGGAGTGTCTGGCCAAGGTAGGCAGCAACAGTTAATTAAAAACAAATCATTTCAGTCAGAGAATACACTGCTCATAGCTGCGAGTATAGTTTGTAAGATAGAAGTCTGAATACACAGTTAATTAAATGCGACGACATCCTGATGCTTTTGCCTGCAGCTCTTTCATTGTGGATTGAACAGCTCTTAACAAGGTGAATTCACTAAGTTTGAGTGGTGTGTGTGTGTGTCTGTGTGTGTGTGTGTGCAAGAGAGAGAGAGACTCACCCTCATGGTAGTGGCGTTTGTGTGACCACGGCTGCCCGTCGCTGTGTTGCAGGAACATCTGAATGCAACGCCTCAATAAATCCTCCCAGCCCGGACGCATCGACGCTCGCAGAGAGTTCTGGTCGATTTGGATCAGTTTACCTGGAAAAAAAAGAAAAAAATTTAAACCTGTTCATGGACAAAAAGAAAACTTTATATCATGTGTTATGTACAGCAGTGGTTCTCAGCCTTTTTTACATTAATGACCCCTAAATTGACACAGATTAGACCATGGACCCCCATTGGACACATTTTTTAAGCAACCCCCAGAAATACTTGTTCTGAGACTGGATAATGTTACTTTTTTTGACCAATGGCGTGAATTTTTGGAAATATTATAAATATTATAGAGACATTTTGGGAAAAAAGAAGAAGTGTAAGAAGTGGTTAAAAAAACTTCTCCAAAAAAGTTTTTAAAAAAGAGTAGATATTCTACAAAAAAGTGGTAAATTCTAAAAAAAAAAATAAAAAAAAAATTGTAATTATCCAAAAAAAAAAAAAAAAAATCTATTTTTTTAAAAGAAATTCTCCCCAAAAAAATTAATCATCAAAAAAAATTCCAAATTTTTTTTTAATTCTCAAAAAAAAAAAAATTATCAAAACAAAAAATGTTTAATTCTCAAAATAACATAAAAAAAGAAATTCTCAAAAAAAAAAAAAAAAATTGTAATTATCCAAAAAAAAATCTATTTTTAAAAAAAGAAATTCTCCCAAAAAAATTTAATCATCAAAAAAAATTCTCAATTTTTTTTTTAATTCTCAAAAAAAAATAAAAAAAATAATCAAAACAAAAAAATGTTTAATTCTCAAAATAACATAAAAAAAGAAATTCTCAAAAAAAAAAGAAAAAGAAAATATTAAAAAAAAAAGAAAAAAAAAGTGGTTTAACTTGAAAAAAGTTGGGGACCCCCTTGAACCCCCTTGAACTCTGGACCCCACGTTGAGAACCATTGATGTACAGTATAAAAGATCCCTCACCTGAGAGCTCATGCCGGGTGTTGAAACTCTCCGTTCTCTCCATCGCTGTCACGCGACGGGCCACACAGATCATACATGACTGCAGGTCTGAAGGCGAGAGGAGACGAGTGTCAGTCATTTTTCATGATCAATGCAAACTGCTTTAAGGTTTTAACTATAAAATACACAGAGCAGACATAAATGTGACGGCGGTTTGCGACCCTGAAGCATCTGAACTGTGAATAATGGTCCCGTGGCGTAAATGTTCCTCCTCATATTTTTCATAGAGTATGTACTGTATGTAGCAGGTTGGGACTGATTCATGTCAGTGTGTGTGGGTAAATGTCAAATGTCTTGCATGATAAAACATAGTTTACATTTGTCGAGTAAATGGGACATGAGGAGGAAAGGAAATAAAATACGAGTCCGTAGAAATGAGAAATAAATGAGAAACTGTTCATCTATAAAGTTGATGCTCTGAAAAATAATTTTCACTCATATTTTCCAGACTTTTAAATTTGACTTTCACTTTTTAACAATATCCTCTGGGTATGTTTTAGTTTTTATGTCTGAGGTGTTTTTAATATTAAAAAAAAAAAAAAGTTTAAATACTTTGTTAAAATTAGATTTACATTTCATAACATTCCATAAGAATGAAAAGTTTTACTGTTGGACACAAGACATCCTCTATTCCCAGTCGGTGTTTCCAGGTTTCAACATCACACTTAGATAAATCTTAAGTTGTATCCTGGCCTATGATTTACCTCCAGACCAGCTGTGATGTCTAAAAGCTGCTGCTTATTGATATTAAATAAAAAGGTAATTTGTCTTTAGTAATCACAAGAGAAACTTCCCACTTTAACTGATGAGGAAGGAAAACACATGTTTGAATGGAGAGCTGGAAAAATAATTGCCAGAAACATAAATAAGTGTGCATGTGCCAGCGTACCTTCCCCCTCCTCAATCATGGCCTTGGGCTGGGTAAGAGCAAAACACTGCATGGTCTCGTAGCGCGGCCCCGCTGGCCCCTCCTCCATGGGGCCGTGGACATGGCCGAATTTGACCAGCATCCGGCAAGTGAAGGTGTGACTCTTCTGTCGGGCCGCCTCGCTTCCCCACGACACCCCATTTACTAGAAGGAAAACACGAGCACAAACAAACACATGACGCTTCTGCTGCTGCTGAAAGAACTTTACACTGGAGAGAAAATTGGAAACGAGCTACGAAAAACTCCCCAGACTGAAAAAAACAAAAAAACAAAAACCCACTGCAGCTACGAGCGGATGGCCTGTAATCAAAAAATCTGAAAATGCTCACACCCTATCCTGCCACTGATCCACACACACACACACATAGTATATTATATATATATATATAAATAAATATAAAAGACAGCAAACAAACAAACAAACAAACCACAGAGCAACATGAATTTTCCCTCTTAAATTGAGTAGCAGAAGCCTCCCCTGCTGTTCGGATCCCCGGCTAAATGGACCATAGGATTAATGTAGCCAAGGTGTCGATTTCCAATATCTCTCCCTCTCTCAGTCTGCTCTGCAGTGGGCAGAGGCCAGGGACACTCAGCCATCTATCCTCATTTAGACCCTGACTCCTCATCACAGCACACAGCACACACACACACAGACACACACATACATTTCAGACAGGGTCACCTTCACAGGGGAGAGGGAGGAAGAGGAAAAAAAGAAAAAGAAAGAGAAAAAAAAGGAGGGGGACGGGGGGGAGAAGGCAAACTTCAGAGAGACATCCAACTGTCCTCCAAGGTCTGTGTGAAGCCTTATCGGGGCCTTGAGTTGGCTGGAGGTCTCTGTCTGGCAGGTGCAGGGAGGATACGAGAGAGAACCCAGGAGAGCGAGACATGTCGAGGGGGTAGGATGGGAGAGGAAGAGGAAGGAGGGAGGGAGGGAGAGGAAGGGGAGGGGAGGGAGGGAGGGAGGGGAGGGGTGGGCCTAACTGATAGTGAGAGGTGATTTAACAAGGCCTTGGCTTTCTCTCCTCGACAGAGAAAATGCAGCAGCGCCCTCCCCGGGGCCGACATCTCCCCTCAGACACACTTAACAAACAGCCAGGCAAGACAAGAAGGGTCAAAACACACACTGGCCAACAACAAAAGCTCACTCCATGTTTTGTGCACGAGTGTGTGTGTATGTGTCTGCGTGTGTTTTTGTGACTGTTATCTCTGCTTGTGTGTGCATGTGTGTGTGTGTTTAACAGTAGCTGGCGTGGTCAGCGGTCATCCCGCAGGAATGTGCAGAGAGAGCATATTTCATTCATGGGTCCAAAAGATAATGAAGAGGCAGAGCAGCAGCAGCAGCAGCAGCAGCAGCAGCAGCAGCAGCAGCAGCAGCAGCAGCAGCAGCAAACCGAGCCGAGCCGAGCCGAGAGAGAAGCAGGTTGAGAAACAAGACAAGCACAATATTCATCTTAGTCGGCAGCCATATTAAGTATGAATGAAGCTGAGAAAGAGTGAGTTGAGAGAGTGGCACAAGGGACGCTCGGAGGAAAAGTAGATAAAAGATGAGTCTTGAAAGATAAAGGGAGTGAATGAATAAAGGAGTGTGCATGGGGAGGGGAGGGAGAGGGGGGTAGGGGGGAGGGGGGGCACGAGGACGAGGAATAAGTGAGAGAATGTGTCAATGACATGTTGGAGCCGCCGCTGCTTAGGAACATTACGGCGAGTTAATCAAGTAGCAGGTTCAGTCGAGCACATATATCCATAATTAATCAGCTTTATAAATAGTGCTCCATGCACATGCTCACACACACACACACACACAGAGGGAGACACACACACACACACAAATGCGGCTCTATTACTGACACAGGCATGTAAATAGACGCGGCGAAACATACATATGCACATGCAAATACACAGCGAATTAAGTAGAGGAAAGTGTGGAGGTGCATTATTCAGCAGTAAGTAGTTTCCAGATGGCTGCCATGGGATCTGAATAGAGCTCCCGCCTGTTTTACACTGTCTGGACCACTGAGTGTGACTGACAGCTGCGCTACGCTCTGCCTGCTTAGCACCGAGTGGGTGGGTGGGTGGGTGCTTCTGTGCACGAGGGTTTTGTCAGGTGTGTGTGTGTGTGTGTCTTTCTGGAAACCTCTCATGCACATGAACAGGCTTCCCAGGAGCTCCTCATTATAATAAGAGCAGGAGTTAAAGAACGGAGGAGCATGAATAAATAAGTGAGTGAGTTTACACTGACGTACAAGCCGAGTTGTTGTAACCTCTCAAAGTTTGTTTTATACCTCGGCCCTGTGGAAGATGTCAAGACGAGGTGCAGCTTCCCCGCGTGTGAGTGTGAGTGTATTCATGTGTGTGTGTGTTTCTCTCACTGTTGGTCTTGGGCAGGTTCTTGTGGAACTCCTCCCTGTCGTCCTCATGGAGGATGTTGTACACGCTGGTGTTGATGAGCTCCTCCTGTTTGTACTGCAGGTACTGTGTCACGTTGTCCGACACAAACACGATGCTGCCCTCCCGGTTCACCACGAACAGGAAGCCGTCCAGCGCCTGAGAGGAGGAGGAGGAGGAGGAGGGATGAGGAGGAGGAGGAGGAGGAGGAGGAGGAGGAGGAGGAGAGGAGAGGAGAGGAGAGGAGAGGAGAGGAGAGGAGAGGAGTAAAGAGAAAATGACAGGAGGAGAGGAGAGGAGAGAAGAGGAGAGAAGAGAAGAGGAAAGTAAAGAGGAGAGGAGAGGAGAGAAGAGAAGAGGAAAGTAAAGAGGAGAGGAGTAAAGAGAAAATGACAGGAGGGGAGGAGACAAGAGAGAAGAGAAGAGAAGAGAAGAGAAGAGAAGAGAAGAGAAGAGAAGAGAAGAGAAGAGAAGAGAAGAGAAGAGAAGAGAAGAAAAGAGAAGAGAGGAGAAGAGAAGAGAAGAAAAGAGAAGAGAGGAGAGGAAAGGAGAGCAGTGAAGAGGAGAGGAGAGGAGTAAAGATGATAGGAGGAGAGAAGAGGAGAGGGCCAAAGAAGTCAGCACTGATCCAGCTGGACGATATAAAACCTCTGAATAAATATTGCCCCATGCAGCAGCAGCAGCAGCTCCAGTAGTCCAGTAAATATAAGCCAAAAAAGGGGTCAACGTTAAACAAATTGCAACAGAGGCAAACTCAACTGATTTTGTATCCTCAACATGTCCCGAGTGAGGGAAAAAAAGCCCCGAAGAATCCCATTAGGGGAAAGTTTTGAAAAACACCCAAATATATCCCATTTATACGCATACAAAAATTTTTTTTCACGTGAATAGGGTAAAATTTTTAACCTTTAGATATCTCCATGAAAATTACTGAGTTGATTACTTACATTAAGACAAACAAAAAATGTATTACAAGTTTTTTGAAATTATTTGTTAACATGATCAGATTTGCATAAAATTGCATAAATATGCACCGTTTTGATGGCACATGTATATATGAAGTTGCTGTGGTGGTACCAGCATGAAAATTGGAATGAGTTGACTCCATCGGTCAACCAACAAGAAATCACTTTAAATTTCAAGATGACTGCAATTTTTCAAGGTAGCCACATCCTTAGTAGAGCAGGTATGAGCAAACAGTGCATAATCCAATTACGTATAGCTAATTTGCACACATACAACACCTGATAGCCTAAATGGGTTCCATTCAGACCTTAATATTAACTTTTTTAACTGTAATATGTTAACAAGACTGAACAAGACATTTTCACCTGCTATACCCAATGTTTAGATCAGGTTGGTGTTGGCATATATGCCAATTAGCCATATGTAATTGGATTATGCACTGTTTGCTCATACCTGCTCTACTAAGGATGTGGCTACCTTGAAAATTTGCAGTCATCTTGAAATTTAAAGTGACCGATGGAGTCAACTCATTCCAATTTTCATGCTGGTACCACCACAGCAACTTCATATATACATGTGCCATCAAAAAAAAAACAAAAAAAAAACGGTGGATTTTATACAAATGTATGCAATTTTCTGCAAATTTGATCATGTTAACAAATAATTTCAAAAAACTTGTAATACATTTTTTGTTTGTCTTAATGTAAGTAATCAACTCAGTAATTTTCATGGAGATATCTAAAGGTTAAAAATTTTACCCTATTCACGTGAAAAAAATGTTTTATATGCGTATAAATGGGATATATTTGGGTGTTTTTCAAAACTTTCCCCTAATGGGATTCTTCGGGGCTTTTTTCCCCTCACTCGGGACATGTTGCAAAATCAGCATAAAATGACTGGACTACAGCAGCAGCAGCAGCTCCAGCAGCAGCTCCAGCAGCAGCAACAGCAGCAGCAGCTCCAGCAGCAGCAGCTCCAGCAGCAGCAGCTCCAGCAGCAGCAGCTCCAGCAGCAGCAGCAGCAGCAGCAGCAGCAGCAGCAGCAGCAGCAGCAGCTCCAGCAGCAGCAGCAGCAGCAGCAGCAGCAGCTCCAGCAGCAGCTCCAGCAGCAGCTCCAGCAGCAGCAACAGCAGCAGCAGCTCCAGCAGCAGCAGCAGCTCCAGCAGCAGCAGCAGCTCCAGCAGCAGCAACAGCAGCAGCAGCTCCAGCAGCAGCAGCAGCAGCTCCAGCAGCAGCAGCTCCAGCAGCAGCAGCAGCTCCAGCAGCAGCTCCAGCAGCAGCTCCAGCAGCAGCAACAGCAGCAGCAGCTCCAGCAGCAGCAGCAGCTCCAGCAGCAGCAACAGCAGCAGCAGCTCCAGCAGCAGCAGCAGCAGCAGCAGCAGCAGCAGCAGCAGCAGCTCCAGCAGCAGCTCCAGCAGCAGCATCAGCTCCAGCAGCAGCAGCAGCAGCAGCAGCAGCAGCAGCTCCAACAGCAGCAGCAGCAGCAGCTCCAACAGCAGCAGCAGCAGCAGCAGCTCTAGCAGCAGCAGCAGCTCCAGCAGCAGCAGCAGCTCTAGCAGCAGCAGCTCCAGCAGCAGCTCTAGCAGCAGCAGCAGCTCCAGCAGCAGCAGCAGCTCCAGCAGCTCCAGCAGCAGCAGCAGCAGCAGCAACCGTGTGGGGGAGTAGGACTCACCTGCAGCAGCAGCGGCCCCAGGTGGTCCTTGTCGATGACCCCCTGACCCGTCGAGGACACGTCTGACTTTTGCACATCGTCGTCGTTGGATGAAGATTTTCCTGCAGGAGAAGAAACAGAGAAGAGAGAGGCTTTGAAAAAACAAAACAAAACAAAGACTAGAAGCTCGGCTTGCAGCTGCAAAGAAGCACCAAAAAACAGCAAAGTGAAAACGCAAGGTGAGAGCATCGATACCTGAAACCAGAGGAAAACAGTCTAGTTATCCACTAATCCAGCCGCACCAGCAGGGGGCAGCGTTTCTCAATCTTCACTTTCCTTTCTTTCCTCTCTCGTTTTTTTTTTTTTTTTTTTTTTTTCATTTAAAACTACAGGTGAGGAGGAGGGAGAGACGGACTGAGGCAGGTTTCTCTGAGGAGCCCATCAGGAGGAGTTGGAGGGCTGGGTGCATGTGGAGCAGGTAGCAGCCGTCCTCATGCTTTATATTCAGTGTCAGACTCTGAGGGACTGTCTGGTAGGCTGGGGCTGAGTGAGAGAGAGCGAAAGAGAGAGCGCGGGAGAGAGCTGGAGAGGCTCTGGATGGAAGCTGTAATGGTGCAGGGGCAGGAGGAGCTGAGGCACCTGAATTAATGGAGGCGGCTGAAGGGAAAGAAAGACAGACACACAGATAAAAGTGAGAGACAGAGAGAGACAGGATGGAGGGTGAGACAGAGCGGCGATATGGACGGAGATGGAGCTTAAGAGAAAGGAAAGGAAAGAAAAAAACACACAACACGGCCGGTGTTTGGGCTGTTGTATTAATACAGGGTTTGGTCTGAGAAAGAGGCGGAGGCTGCTCGGCTACAGGAATCATTCTATCTGATTAGCTCCCAAGGGGCGCAGATACCCACACAAAGAAAAAAAAAAAAAAAAGAGCCATTGCTGCCTACAACCAGGGCTCTGTGAAGTTAGGTAAAGAAGGACTGAACGAAAGAAAAGAGGGAAAGACAGAGGAGAGAGAGAGAAGGAGGCAGAGTGTGGGAGAAAGAGAGAGACAGACAGAGAGGCTGCACTCCATCAGTTCACTCAATATCTTAAGATGCTGGGGGCAAACCTGAGGATGCTGCAACTCATTGTGCTGCAATACAGATGAGACATGAGGGGAGGAAAAACAGGGAAGCAGAGGAGGAGGAGGAGGAGGAGGAGGAGGAGATACAAGAGCAGGGTACATTAAATCCAAGTGAGATGAAGAACGGGAATGGCTGTAGTAAGAGAAAAGAACAAAATGAAGACTGGCAGAAAGCAAAACTGAAAGTGAGGAGAGGAGAGAAAAGGAACAGGTAGACAGAGAGAGAGAGACACAGAGAGAGAGAGACGAGTCTAAACGCCCGTGTCATTATGTCTTCACTTCCTGTAACTATGGCAACCTGTCAGCAGCCAATCGGGGCCAGCTGTAGCCTCTTCCCCTTCCTGTCGAGATGGCAGACACTGACTGAGCCGAGCAAGAACAAAATCCACCGGCGGCTCTCGCCCTCCGCCCCGCCAGCCCGCCCACCCACCCCTTGATCTCCCACAAATTCACCTTGAACAGTAAAAATGCGAACTGACACCAGCGTGGACGTAGGGCTACCGTAGGGGCTGTACGCGCTGGAAATGAAATGTCCACTCTACGCTCTTTGACGGAGCATCTGCAAAGCAAATGTCTCAGCCTGCAGCTTCAGTGCAGAAATGACCGCTGCATAATGGAGACAGGACTGTGACAACAGCAGCTGTAACAGAACTAATAATTTGGCAGTTCAGCAGAATGGATGGGCATGTGATTACCTGCAAACGTCCAATTAAACAGCCCCTGGCGAGGCCAGCACACAGCTGTGCATGGCCGTAACACACACACACACACACACACACATGCACGCACACGCACGCACGCACGCACTCACGAATGACAGGTTCACAAAGCATTGCCAATGTTTCCTCCCAAACATAAACAGTTGAGGCTGTGAAATTTGTGGGAGATGAATGACTGATTCGTCCTTGCACCTGGGCTCTGAGGCGTGTGTGTGTGTGTGTGTGTGTGTGTGTGTGTGTGTGTGTGTGTAAACCCCAAGCTGTCTCCTCACCCCTCTCTCCCTCTCTCTTCCTAACACCTCACCCCATGTTTCCTACACACACACAGCTCTTAAACAGCCCGTCTGACTGGCTGCAGCCGTCAGTGGCCTTCAGGATCTCAGACGACTGTGTCCACTCACCCTGCTCTTTGATCTGGCGGATCTGGCGCACCGTCTCTTTGAGGATGGCGCATTTGTCCGGTTTGACGTTGAAACTGTCGATGTCGCTGAGGTTGGCCGAGATCAGCTCCGCCAGCTCCTCGATGTATTTGCTCTCCTGCTCACGACGCTTCCTCTCACACCTACGAGGAACAACGCGCAGAGATTAGAGCTACGCTAACGCCGCTACTCCATTTTTCTCAAATTTACAGTGCTCCTTGTCATTGTCATACCTTGGTTTTCATTGCATTTAAATAGATATATAATGTCTGTGGGTATTCTCATTCATCCAGGTCATCGTTATCTCATCATAAATGAATCAAAGGCAACTGGACTTGTATTTGTCTAGGAAGATGTTTTGCCTCTCGTAACACATCAGTCTGACAAAACAGTTAGTTGGTTGGTTGTAGAGTTTTCACTAAGACAGAGCCAGGCCAGCTGTTTTCACTCAGGAGTTGGCTACTGGCTCTATAGCTTCATATTCAGTGTGCAAACATTAGTGGAATCAATAATATTATCTCATACTAACACTAAAGAAGTGACATGTTTTAAATTACTGCACAAACTGCCGTCTATCTATGTATTTGTGGCTTGTGAAAAGTTGCTTTTACTACCACAAGCTACACACAAAATCGTTTTGTCTGTACGTTGTCACTGCACATATCAGCAAACTGACCCAGTAGCCCACTTTCCTGCGTTTACCCCCACCTCTCTCTCTGTTTTTTAATTTTTTTTTATCATCATCTCGACACACTCACCCCAGACCAGGCGTGTCGCAAGTGGAGAGCTTGCGTTTCCGGTTTTCCGAGCTCAGAGGCTCCATGGAGTTCTCCCCCAATCCGCTCATCGTGTACACATATCAGCACCTGAGAGGAAGGAGCACACACACACAAACAGGTCTGAATAAGGGGTTTAATACAGACAGAGGGGGGGATTACATAGTCCCTATTAGGCTTTTTGCTCTGATTATATTGGTAATTGTGAGGGGAAGAAGAAGAAGGAGGCATGTGAATATGAATCTTCCCTTTTGAACTCTGCGAAAATAAGCAACACGAAAGTGCAAAAGAGCAAACAGCAGAGTGAAATATGCTTACATCATGCAAATCATATTCTCCTGGCAGAGTCTGACGAACATAAACATGTCTCGCCGGCCTCCTCCTCCTCCTCATTGGAGAAAATGAGAGTGAGCCTGTGAGGTCGTGTTTGTGTGTGTGTGTACATGTACATGTGTGTGTGTGGGTGTGTGCATGTTCATTAGCTCATATGGTGCACACACATATATACACACACACACACACTCAGGATTAGCAGTGTCTCTGATGATAAGCCACGCTGCACGACTAACCCCGTTAGACAGCCGTCTGTCTCCCACAATGCATCACGTTTTCGTCTCCAGGAAGTGAGCTGATAAAGGTTGTGGGGAAGAGAGAGAGAGAGAGAGAGAGAAGCAGATGGGACAAAAAAGAGGTGAAGAGGAGGAGGAAGAGAAGAGAAGAGAAGAGAGGGAATGAACAGAGGGAATAAAAAGAGAAGAGGGAGGGAGGGAGGATGAAGCCGGTTGTTGTGAAGAGAGCTCTGATTGGTCACTTTCTTTGCCACAGTGACAGCAGCTGACACTGGGGAAAGGTAGGAGGGAGGGAGAGGAGGGAGGGAGAAGAGGATGGAAGGAGGGAGGGATGAGAGGAAAGTAAATGACAGGGAGAGAGAGAGGGAGCACAAATATAGTGGGAGACAGAGGATATAAAGAGAAAATGCAGAAAGAAAAGGGAGGAGGGGGGGGGTTGCATAGAGATAGAGGCAAGATGTCAGAGAAAGACGGGAGAGGAGAGGAACAGGTGAGAGAGGAGGAGGAATTAGAGGAGGAGATGTAACATTCAGACTTGTCTGGTGCTGGTGCTGGTGGTGGTGTGTGTTTTGAATGCATGTGTGGCGGCGGCGGCGGCGGCACAGAGTGGGCTGAAAGCCTCCGGTACCCCTCTTAACCTTCACAGCCAGAGCAGCTTTTTCATTCCATTGATTACATGGTTATCCTCTGACCAGAGCACTGCCTCTCCTGCATAGCAAATCAGGCCGACGGCAGGGGAGAGATGCCGGCCTGTTATTTAATCATCATGCACCATCATCTCAGACTCCTTGTGGGATCAGAGCAGTCCATGAAAACGTCTGATTGCATTCGTTTTCTCTCTCTTTTCCGTTTTTTTTTGTTGTTTTTTTTGTTGTTGTTGAGGGTTTCAATATGTAGCTGCGTGCACGTGGCTTCACAACAAGATCATATCCGGATAAAAACAAGAAGTAAACACACCTCCTTATTGAGGCAGGATCAATAAGAAGGGCTGCTCCTTTCATATATGCCCCCCTCCCAAAAAAAAACAAAAAAACAGGTGAAACACATGTGTATTCCCTTGCAAGACAACAGCGGGGAATACTCATGAGTCTTCTTCTAAAAGCAAGAGGTGCTCTGAAGATGCACCGATCCTCTTGCTCGGTGCCTCCCGCTTTGAGTTTCTTCCAAATTTCTCTTTAATCCCTCCCTTGAGTCCTTCCCATCTGACTGTCTGTCTGTCTTGTTGCCTTTGTCTGCTTCTCTTTACCTGCATCTCTTCTTCCCTTCCCTCCTGTCTGCCTCCCCGTGTGCCCATCTATACCTGCCTCCCCGTCTGCTGCTCATCATTAGACAACAACCCCCCTGCCCCGCCCCCCCCTCTCGGCTTGCTGTTGTCTGATGAAACCTACCACAAGGGAAACGACGGAAAGAGCGCAGAGGGGGGATGCACAAAGTCTGATGGGTTCAGGATTCAAAGAGCCAAAGCAAAGTTGAGTGAAACTCCATCTTTGCTCTCTGCCGATCGAGCCCGCCCGCCCGCCCGCCTATTGATGGAGTTCTCAAAGGGGGAGTTGCTCTAATTGCGGAGTGAATGAGGTGGCCCCGGAGAATGGTTGATTAGGAAGGCTGCTGAATGCCCCAGGGAAATGGGTCACCTCCAGCCTGGCGCGGGCCGCCCGCTTTTCCAGTGCAGGGAGAAAGTCAATTACACGCCACAGGCAATGGGGCCTGGTGGCACAGAGGCAGCGGGGCTGCGGTGGGTACAATACAGCAGCAGGGGGCGGCGGAATTGAGACGCGTAAAGACAGAAATGGGAGACGTGAGACGGCAGCGTGAAGGACAGCAAGAGGGAGAGGAGAGGAGAGGAGAGGGGAGGAGAGACGGGCACTATGATGGCAATTTAAAGAAGAGAGACTGAGATGCAGGAGATGTGAAAGATGCAGAGAGACAGAGATAAAAGTAAACAGCATGCTCATTTTTCTGCACATACTGTAGGCGAGGTCACGTTTTGAATTAGAGCGCAGGAGGAAAAAAAAGCTTGAAATTAAAACCTTGGCCGTGCGTTAAGTTGGTGTCAATGATAAGAAGATGCAAATGATTTTATGATGAAAGGATGGAGTGACTGAAAATGTCTACTGTTACTTCTTGTGTGCTCTTTGTTTCCATTTCCCTTTGTCACAATTTCAGATTTGTCATTTCCATGATATACTGCAGGCTACATTTGTATAAACACGTGAGAGCAAGATCAATACGCCACCTTTTCCACCTGAATCACGCAGCAAAACTTTGACATATTCAGAGCCTTTGGGGGAATTGATCACTGCTTCGATGTGCACATGGAAACACAGCAATATGATTGGATGACATGCAGTCTGTATTATATTTATTCCCCTAAAACCACTCTTTTGACAGTCTTACTCCATCTACAGAACATTATAGTAGATAATGGAAACATACTTTGATTCTCATGCACCGCAGCACAATTTGTTTTTGACATTTACTTATAATTTTCCTCAGCAGATTGAAACATATGTGGCTTTTTCTCGTCTCTACCGACATGGAAACACTGGAAAAGCAGCAAAGAAAGACGTCATTTCATTCGTGACACAGCAGCTTAGAGTCAACAGAAACAAACATATTCCCCCCGGGGCTACAGTATACGACGACGTCCACGCTCACTCCTGATTGGCTGCTGTGTGTTCACTAAAAACATTTATTTGAAGATGACTCAAAAGTATTACGCAAAGCCAACAGCGTCAGTGGGAAGCTGATAATCAGAGAGCGTCGGCTCAGCCAGGAAAAACAAAATGAGAGCAGGACAGAGAAGCTTCAGCGAGGTCGACTGAGCCGTCAGGAGTCTGCTGACAGGTACAGGTGAGAGCATCCATGCAGGTAAACACAGCACTGGATCTCCAAACTGAGCTGCATGGGCAAAGTTTTGACCTGTGTCTCAACCCTGACTTTGACCTGTGTGATTTTAAGGGGTCGGCACCTTCCCGCTGACAGTTGACCCACATATTTTCCGGGTCATTAGACGGGCGTGAAAGGAGGATCACTCGGGTCAAGCTGCGCTGTGGCATCAACCTGGGGTGAAGCTGAACTCCCGAGGTCTGCTGCAGGACAGCAACCTGCCGGTGACCCCACCGAGGGCCCAGTGGGAGCCCCCGCTCACCAGGAACCACACCAGCTTTATGGCAAAACCAGAGGAAACGGCTCCGCTCATAAATGAGAAAGCATGCAATCCAACCCCCAGTTAAGTTCACATGCTACAGGACGTGAGCAGAAGGAGATCTGATTCTCACACGCTGGCATCTTGAAAGGTTAAAGTCCAGGTTTCTATGAAATTCATTGGCGATAGATATTCATGATCCCCAGAGGATGGATCCAAATGTTTCTCCCTGAACCCCTGACTATCCTGTTAGCCCCATAATCAGGCCAAAGTGACGTCTTGCACACAATATCCAAATATATATTCAAACTGAAGTTCCTCCGACTCCTATTTAACCCCATGTTACAGCTGACAGGGTGAAAGTTAAGAGCTGAGGATGAATCTCCTCCATATGTCAAATAAGCTCATTCACGGTCAATTAAACTGCTTTCAATTTCTTTACATATTAGAGATAATTAGAAGTTGCATTAATTTCTGTAATCTTATTCCTCTTTGTGCATGTTTAACCTTGTTGCTGCTGCAGACTTTACATTAATCTGACACTCTTCACTCCAGCCTTGTGTTGACAGTGGAACAGAAATCTTTGCAACCACAGTCACACGTTCCCCAGAGGATAGATCATCTCCACTCTGATGATCCACCAGCTCATCTTCTGTCTCCTTCACGCTGACTTTGACATTTCAGCCTCACCACTGGGTTCCACTCAAAAGAACGGAAATTGTTAATACGTCGCCTGTTTTCGTATAAATGGGATGCGTGCAACTTTTTTTTTTTTTCTCCTCGAGCCTCCAGGCTTTCTGTTTGGTTTCTTTTTCTTTTTTTTTTTGCAAATAAACGCATGGTGTTTTATTAAAGCAAAAGAAAATGAAATTTGCAAAGAGATTTTATTGTTTCTAACAATAGCCCTGAAAAGGCTGCAGAGCTTGTAAATTAAACATTGAAATATGAACTACTCATTTCACGGATATCAGTCAAATGATATTTATTTCATAAACTGTGGATTTAATTTTCAAGAGGTGGGAAAAAAAACAAGTTGACTGACTGCTGAGCATAAACCTATGTACAAATGGATGGACAGATCATTAGGGTCACACAATATCAGATCTTGTAACATCTTTCACAATCACGCCTTTGCACCGTTTCACTTTCCACTCAGTGAAATGTGTTTTTTCCAATAAACATGTTTGTTGAAACACTGAGTTCTGCTTCAAAGACGCTGGTGAGTTAAAGTCACAGACTCCAGGGGGAAACAACTTCAAATGGATGAAGAAGCAGTTAAAAACTGAAAGCAGAGAAAAAGAAAGAAGAGAAAATATATGTTTGGCAAGACAGAAAACATCGTGGAGAGGCGACAGACCTCCCACGACAGAGTGAGTCACGGCGGAGGGGGAAAAAGAAAACACACACACAATGCAACAAATAAGAACACGTCGGAAAGAGTTTCTGGGGGCTGATGATGAGCGCATGGGAAAAAATGAGCAAGAAATAAAAAATACTACCTCGACCTATCTTTAATCTGTTGTTGTTGTTGTAAACAGGCACTTTTTTTAAATTTTTTTTTATTATTCCCATCTAAATATCATCAGAAACTTTGTGGGATTCCCCAGAGTGGATTCAGTCAATGTCACAGCTGCAGTCAGGGTTGAGCTGAAGCTCTTACCGCTCAATAAAGAGCTTCAAGGTTAACACACAAAGTTTTGTAAATTTAAGTGAAAAGCTAAAACGTGGTGAGTGGATGTGCGTGTGTGGATGTGTGTGTGTTTTTTTAAAGCAGTGTTTTGTTGACGACTGTTTTCATTAACCATCTCTCAAATGCTGAGATGACAAAACTGTGCCATCAAAATTCCTGTGTGTTTGTTTCCGCTCTTTTTTTCTTTCAGGGGGAGGATGGGCGGCCTGGACCGGGAGCTGGTGACAAAAGGGAGGAGCAGGGAGGGAGGGAGGGGGGTGTGTGACAGAGTTAGCAGGGCGGCTGTGCTCAGACTGGGTGATGCAAATAGCCCCGCTGTTGCCTTCCCCCGCTGCCCGCCCGCCCGCCTGCCAGCCAGTCGCTCTTTCATAATCTCTGTTGACAAAACAGAGGCACACGGCCCTGGTCTGGCCTTGTAAACTCACACCAGCGACATGACGAGAGCTGCAGCTGCTTCACTTCGACGACACGCACACGCACACACACAACAGCCTGCACTGGTTCACACTGGTGGAAACTGGCTCCCAGTCTGATGATCCGACTGGTGCACGATCTTACAACGTCTGGTATAAAAACAACATCATTCATTGTCTAATGAATAATATACAGTAAGAGAGCCGTCTGGATGGGTTCATTTATTATCAGCCTGTGTTTTGACTGATTTTTTAGATTTAATCATGTTCCCATCTGATATGTTGGTGCTCATTTACCAACCATTAACCTTTAACCAACATGATTAAAATATAGTATAGCTATATATATATATAACAATTAGTGTCTGTAACCAATTAATAAATGCAAATACATGGGGGTTAAAGTGGACAAGAGCAATCTGTGTGTTTAAACACACATAGATTAGATGATGTTCCTTTTAATTTGATTGTTGAAGAAGAGTTCATCAGCTCCGTGTGTCGCATTATAAAAACAGCCGAGGAGCAGCAGAATCAGTTCTTGACCCGAGTCAAGACTGGCATGAAACGTGAAAATGAAACAAACAGACCAGGTCGTCGACTACAGTGAATATCCACTCTGATGGTGCTGATGTTGTTTTTACTGTTTCAAGCATCAATCAGTCTGAACTGTTAGTTAAGGAGTTAATTAAGAACAATCAGTTATTTCATCTTTGTTTTTGACATTTCTTAGGTTATATTTGAAGTCTCAAAGTTGTTGCAGATTGATTTCCTGCTGATAGACTAATTGATTAATCAAGTAATTGCTTCAAATCCATCCTGTGGTCTGACTGGGCGAAGCTTTGGTCTGGTGCCTCAGCTTCCACTTCCACGTGAATTAGAGCTTTAGTTTAAAAACACAACCGATTTCACATCCATCTCAAATCAACCAAAACAGAACCAGAAGTAAAAAAAATCACGTGATTTACTGAACATGTCACCACGTTTCATAAATGACTACTACGACGGTAAGAGTCATAGCTTGTCTCTAACTGCGTGTGCAGAGAATGGTGCCTTTGACTTCTTTTTTTATTCATGCACCAGATGTTTTCTAATGCAGTTGCTCAACTTTTGAACTGATGATTCAACCAGGAGAGTTTTACGCTGATTCAAGCTTAAGTGGCATCATCTCCGCAGAGAACTGGATGGGATTTAAAAACGTTTTAGGATCCCTGAACAGCAGAAACATCTTCATACACTATGCAGATGTTTTCCTCTGGTTACATACAACAGCAGCAGCAGCAGCACGTCTGCAGAAGCATGCATGTGAACCAAAGAGAGAGTGTGGTTACGACTGGGTATATTTGTGTTTGTGTGTGTGCGCGCGTGTTGTTGTTGTTGTCGTCACCTGCGGACAGGAGTACAAGATGAATGTTATCTCTCAGCCTCTGTGGCAGGTAGAGCATAAAGAATAATTTGACTTCTCCTCTTGTCCCCATCTCGTCTTCCCACTCTTCATTTTCTCATCTGCCTGCAAATCATTCGCTCACCACCCCCCCCTCCTCCTCTTTGTTTCCCCCTCTTGTTGCTGCCACCTACCAACCGCGCTCTCGCTCTTTCTCGTCTCCTTAAACTATTCCATCTCCTCAAAATCCAAAAAAACCTCAAATACAAAACACCTCCATAAAACATTTTGCTTTGGAAAACACACACACACACACACTGTTCTCCGCGTTCAGGTCAGGAGAGATGTTGCAAGAATGTGGCAATAACAAGAAACTGTCTGTGGCAAACTGCTCAACCTAAACCCAGCAGGCCGTTACCATGCCAACCATATGGGATGGATGTTAGCCCACCTTGTTACGGAGCCTAGGTGATGGACGATCAGACCGGATCAGATCAGATCCTCCCCCCACCTTCGCCTTCTTTTCCCCCCTTCACTCTGGGGGGGCGTGGTCCTCTGTGGGATGGTCAGTGGAGTCTGGAGAAGGAGGAGAGAGAGAGAGAAAAAAAGAAAAAGTTTAACCATCATGCTCAACAGTGCACGTTCATTATGGTGTTATTAATGGATAACAAGCAGCATTATTAATCAGAGGCCTGAAGACACATGCACAGGAAGCTGCATTAACAGCTTAATGAGCAGCAGGAACTGCGAGGGGGCCGCGCGCGCGGCGTCGCTTATATGAAAACCTTTGTCTTCATTACGGCTGCGGCGCAAACACATCGTGGCTCCTGTGCATTTGCATTAACACACAGATCACTGCCAGACCAGCATACACACACACACACACACATATAGGCTACACATACTGTACAAAAAAGGGATGTTGAGCCACGAGTTTTACAGGAAACCAAACGGTTGTTACCAAGAAAGTGACGACATATCACGAGCGTGAGATCCACGGTTCTTCGGCCATTCGCTCTATTTTTGGTAAAGTAAAACAAAAAGTGCTTTCGCGTCTTTTTTTTTTTTTTTGCACTACAACGACGTGCACTTTAAACGTCAAAGCCTTTATTGGCAAACATCTCTCAAGCTTTATGGACTCGGGAGCAAGAGCACGAAAACAGACTATTAGGCTGAATCATCGCTCTAATCCCAAAAGCACATAATAGGCTAATTTGTGTCCATTTAGAAACTGATAAGAAACAATTTATGTGTGTGCGCGCGCGTGTGACGTTTGTGTGTGTGTGTGTGTGTTTTGGACACGCTGAGTAGTTGTAGTAGTTCAAGTGTTCTGTCTGAACAATCATAAGAGAGTATCCTGTAGGGGGGCGGAGGGGGGAGGGAGGGGGGGTAAAGAGTGCGTAACCATGGAGAATGCTGGGCGTTACCATGACACCCTGTCATCAGTGAAGCACGCCGCCAGGATGTCTCATGTTCAGCTATCACTGTGCCTCATTGTGTGTGTGTGTGTGTGTAGAGGAGATAGAAAGTAGGTTTTCTTTCATTATTATAAAGAGGATGTGTGAGAGTGTCGTCGTGTCAGAGCGCACGTTTCTCAGCTCACAGATTTGAGTGTGTGGTTCACCTCGTGCCTAGCGTGCCACGGTTGTGTGTATTTACATGTGAGTGCATGAGTGTGTATATGTGTGTATATGTGTGTGTATGAGCGGTGCGTACCTGTGCACTTTTCACCGTCAGCAACCTGACCGCTGGCTGCACCCATGATTGGGAGCAGATGGGGGCTGATGGTGTTATGTGCGTGTATGTGTGCGTGTGTTTGTGTGTGAGGAGGAAGGGGAAGAAGGAGGAGGAGGAGGAGGAGGAGGGGTGCATGCTCTAGTTTAGATGATGTATGGACTCTCACACACCAACAAAGACCCTCCTTCGACCAATGTGTTTCCTATTAATTGAAAGGGGAGAAAAATAGAGCCGGCGAGCGACTGCTTAAGCAGGAAGAATTAATAGCTCAGCTGTGACAAAGAGTCACCGACTCCGCGCGGCTTCGTGCACGAGTTGGTGAGAAAAAAACAAAACAAAGTCAGAAGCTCTGCAGCGTCCACGAGCACGGACAAGAAGAGACCCTTCAGTGCGATCATTAGAGCTCCATGTGCTCACTACACGTCTGTGAAAACCTGGGTTCACACCGGCGCTGAAACCTTAAAGGGATAGTTCAACATTTTGGCAAATTGGCCCATTGCCATAATTCCTATTAGTTTTAGGAGTAGGTTCGTTACCTTTAATTGTCGGTGCAAGCTATTTTTGGAACGGCGGAGCAGAGCCGCAAGCTGCTCAGTGCTCAGAGCTACGCTATGAAGGCTCATGGGATTTCTTGGTTTCCCTGATCAAACTCATCAAATACACAATCCAACAACTCCAAAACACTCTGGTGGACAAGTTGTGACTGTTTGCTGAAAAACTGCCCCCAACGGTAATGCACATCAGCGGTTTTGCCTGAATTTCCCTCTAAAACAACTCTGTCTCGTTACGTTGTGTTATTATCTCATAGCGTGGTGAATGTGCAGGTCACAACTTGTCCACTAGAGCGTTGTGGAGTTGTTGGATTGTGTATTTGATGAGTTTAATGAGGGAAACCAAGAAATCCCGTTAGCCTCCGTAGCGTAGCTCTGAGCAGCTCGCGGCTCTGCTCTGCCGTTCTTAAAATGGCTTGCACGGCAATTAAAGGCAACAAACCTACTGTTATGACTATAGCGACTATGACAATGGGCCAATTTGCAAAAAGGTTGAACCATCCCTTTAAACATGAAAGCAAAGTAAATGGAAAAATCCTGAGCTCTCAGTCGCCGCGGCCTTTTCTCAGTCCACTCTCCACCTCTCTCCTGCCACACTCTGTCTGTTCATTCCCTCACGCTACTCAACAACTCGTCATCTGAGATCTAAATAAGCCGTCGCCCCCTTCACCGTATGAAATGTTTGTGCTCTTGTATTTCATCAGGGCACTTGAGCAACACAATAAACATCTTAAATAGCAGCGTCCTCCACTTATTGAAGCTACCAGGGTTAAAGATTCAATACAGATGCAGCCAGAGTTCGCAGAGACCTTTTAACATCGTGAATGCGTTGTGATATTATAAATGATCTCAATGACGACGGTGTCAGCTTCATCTCAAGAGTCGGTTTATTGTTTCCTCCTCCTTTCATGTGACATGAATCAAGGTTTGCTCGCCCTCTTTGTTCAAATCACCTGAAAACTCATCACACCTTTGTTAAAACTGCTCTTTTGTGTTTGTTTCTCTCATCAGTCATGGCCTTAAACTGAAAAAAAAAAAAATACAAACTACACAGAGAGGATGTTTTTTGCTCTGGTTTCAAACTAGTGACCTCCATCGATCTGTCCTCTTGACGACAGCGGACCTCGCGCTGACCTCCACGTATACAACTGCGCTGTATGTTCACTGCACTTTCACTGAGACCTCTGCGGCCGTGTAGTTAAGTGTTTCCGTGAATCCGTCCGAGCGGAGCCACGTGCTCGCTCGCTCGGCGGAAATGTATGTAAGAGTACGAAGGACAGGGAAGTTTCTCAGGCTCTGACTGTCACTGTGAAGTTGCACATGGAGCAATAAAGAGCCATAACACCATAAACATGATGCATCCTCTCACACACGCACATCCTCATTCTTCACCTTCAGCTGAACCAGGAAAAAAGAGAAAAAAAAACTAACGGCCATGTGCTGATTAACCGTGTATATATGATTAAGTGAGTGTGAGAGAGAGGTGACATTTCTTTCTTTTGGGTAACAAAGTCCATTTCAGTCTGACCTCATGTGACACTAATGATCTACTTCCTGCACAGTAAACTAATCTGCACATGTAGCCTATATAAGTTTAAACAATAATAATAAAAAAAGACCTGACCTACAAAAGAGGCCTGTGTTCAGCTCTGATATCAAACCTGCTCAGATCCATCCAGGAGTTAGACCGACCCCAGTAGAACAGGACTATATCATGGACCTGTCGCTGCGAATTCAAGTGGACATTCAGACTGAAAACAGCTCTGGGTTAAAACCCTTAAAGGGACTACGGGGAGTTTTGGAAAGCGTATTTTATTTCCCATGAGCCTACGCACGCACGACTCTTTTATAACCAAATACAAACTTCTCGGGGTCTATTTAAAGGCGACAACAAAATCGTCACTTCATCTCTCATCCCTGCAGTTGTGAGGTCATTATTGTTACAATACAGTGATGAGTTCATGCTGCATCCTTCATTAGATGACTGTGCTGTACCAGACAACCGTGCAGGTTTATTTGCCACGTCGAGTCGAGACTCTCGGGTCAGATTTAGGTTAGTATGCTCTGAGAGGACATTACAAAAATGAGCAAATAAAATAAAGATATGAGGCATCAGGACATCAGGACAGATGATTTTGTTGATGACCATTTTTCACAAGTCAGGTGAGAAGTCGACAGGTGAGAACTGGACACACTCGGACTGAGCCTTTAAAAAGATCTGTGCCTTTAAGAAACATCTCGAGGAGACTCATGGAGGGTCAAATGAAATTCAAGCAGATCCACAAGTTTGTTCTTTGTGAGCTTAATTCTTTTCGCTCTCTTCGCTCCTGTCTCTTCTTTTCTCTAACAGGATTTTTCTCTCTATGCGTCTGTCTTCTGTAAAGACTGTGAATAAGGGAAAATTGTGCGCGCTAGCCAGCATACACAACAGCACAGTGAAGAATGCATAAAAAGTACACTGTGTGTGTCTGTGTGTTTCTTTCTTTGAGTGACTGCTTTTTAGTTTTGCTTCGCCCAGTCCCCCCCCCCTCCAACAAATCCAGCACTCACACTGGAGTAAAATGGGAGCCGGGGCCACATCTTGGCACCTTGCCTCCCCTTAAACAAATCAGACCACAGAGGCTAATAAAAAAAAAAACTCTGCGTCCAAAGCTCGGCTCCACAGACGAGGGGGTACCAAAGAGGGGGGAAGCCATTCTCGGCTCGGCTACCCCCGCGCCGCCGCTGCCACTGCCGCCGCCGTCTGAAATGAACTTGTGCGAGACAGAGCGTTGCTTTTCAGCCAGGGGACAATAAGTAGCAGTCTCTCCACTGTCTTCGTCAGACACCACACACCCCTTTTCTTTGCTGTTAAATAGAGCTTTGATGATATATTGTTCTTAACTAACTCTGCTTTAAAAAAAAAAACACTTATTGAAAACAAATTGCTTCTTAGTTCAGTGACAAGAGTGAGAGTGAACTTTCCATCTTTAGACCAATTACCGCTATCATAGCGCGCAGGCTGCTGCTTCAAACTTCACACTTCAGAGAGGGGATAAGAGGGGGTGGAGGATGAAGAAAAGCAGAGGGAAAAGCAAAGCATCTGGCTCGGGGCAGAAATAGGCCAGGCAGGTCTAAAAAACTCAAACTCGTCCACACACAGCCATCCAGGGTGTGTCTGCTGTAGGCTGCCATCAAACGTGCATTTACATATTCAAAAAAGGAAACAGGCGTTTGCATGAGTCATCCTTTCCAAGTAGGTAGAGGAAACCAAACTCACACAGCATCGCACTATGCGCCGCGGCCGCACAACAATGAATCTGCAGGAGCGAACTGAAGTCACATAGAGACATGCACACACTGATAAAAAAGTGACCATAAAAAGAAAATGAAAGAAAAATTATTGTATCAGGTTTTTCTTTTTTTTGTAATAACAGCTCGAGGCCACATTAAAATGACTTTACGGTGCAACATCTGCTTTGAGTACAGCCTGACACTCAATGTAATAAAACTGGCCATTCTCTTCTCTGAGGATCCACTGGGTTTGAATAACACTAATATAAGACCACACTTGACGATCAAAAAAATAAATAAATGAGGAGCCGGCTCGACACAGACACCATGAGTCCTCGACATTGCTTTATTTCTGTTCATATTCTTAATCCTCCTTTACAGGTGAACGGTGCGAGCTGAGTCATTTGACTGGGGTCACCTCTCATTACCACACTATAGAAACAAAATAAAGATGCATAAAGCCAAATAATAATTTATTCATATCCACCGCTGCTACTACACTAATTCATGAGGTGCTTATACTGAGTGTGTTAAACATCTCACAAGTATTGGATGCAATGACACAATATAGTGACTAGAAACTCATTTGCCCCTGAGGATCAATCCTACAGACTGGAATGAGCCAGAGTTCTCCTCTAACTCCAGCATGAGGCAGCTTTCACTGAGATATCACCACATCTGCCGGATATCCAGATGTTATCTAAATGCAACTATATGACCATGCATCATGATAGTTTAAAAATCATTTTGACGTTTCACTGACCTGGTACTGGGACTTATCGCTTTACGGCAACACGTCTCATGCCAACATCAACACCTCTGGCCTCGCAATAAGAAGTTACAGTAGCTCGGTATTATCAGTATGTCGTTTATCATGGCAGAGGAAGAAGTGACCAAAAAAGAAAAGAAGAGGAGAAGCTACATCTTGGATTTGCCATCGTGTTGCTGGACTGGTAGGCTGGTTATGTCAACAAATGCATGAATCTCACACTTGACAAAGGCCTTGTCTGTCTGGCCGAAACGTTGTCAAATAAATCTCTAAATCTCATAACTGGAGCCGAGTGTGCAGCGTTCTTCTTTTCTCAACTTTATCCATCGCCAGCACCTCTACAATTACGGTGTGCGTTGTTCCTCATCCTAGCAAATGCACAAATGCCACTGTTTGTGAGTCGGGCTAAATTTGCGACTTTACAACAGGACAGTTTGAGCGTTATGATCTGAGCATTTGCAGAAGTACGGCTGTGCAGAGCGATCATGGCTGCAGATTGTTGATTTGTTTGAAATACAAATGTCAATCAATCAGTCATTCAATCTTTTATTATTGGATTGTGTAACTAGGACTGAGTGATTATATCAGAACAATAGTGTGATTAGATTTTATAGCCTAGTTTAAATAGATATTTCCCAAGCAAAAAAGAGTTATCACAGTTACTGATTTTATCTATGAAGAGTTTTTTTTTCCAACCACACGTCTTTTGTGACAACTTGAAAATACAGTACATGTCATGCTATGGAAAGTCAGATCAAAGCAGATATTAAAAGCTAATGATATGAGTTTGTAAACTGCAGCACCAGTTCTTCTTCACCAACCACTTACAAGTGACTCAGTGTTGATAAAGTGTGTTAAACTGAGCAAAAACTTAAAATTAAAATCAAATATGCTTCTATGTCTTCATTCGCTTGGTAGCCACGATATATAACTTATAATATAACACAGTGTGAGTTGTTGTTAATAGAAATAAAGGACTCGCAGGAGGACACGCTGCTCACACTGAACAGATTGTGTTGTGCTAATGATGACATATGTACAGATGGATGACAAGAATTGAAACCATTCGGTGACCTCCTCTGTACCCTGTAGGGAAATATTTGCATTTGTTACATTTCTCCTCCCATTAAGTCAGAGTTTTCCTTAATTTGTCAGTACATGATGTATTGTATATATAAACACACTGCTTATTTTTCCTCTGTCAAAACCTCACGACCGACCCTGCAATAGAAGCGCAACCTGCTCCCAGGACTGTTGACACTGCATAGGTTCGTGTGCAGTAAAGTATTGTGCGACAGTCGTACAGTTAAGTACAGATTTCCACTGTTGAGTCATGATGAGAAGGAGAAATAGAGGGAAAAAAAACAAAAAAACGTACTGGACTTTAATCTTATGTTTCAGTCAAACCCTGACAAGAATATCAACAACAGCTCCTGCTACTTTACTTGAACCCGCCACGTGCTGAACATGTGTGCAGAGAGGAAAGACAGGCGAGCGGAGGGGGGCGGGGGGGTTGGACTGTAAGAAGGACGGGACACATTCTTGTGTATTAAGTGATGACAACGAAGTCACAGAGGCAACAAACAAATCGGATAAGATAAGGACTGTAAACCACACGTGTCCTCATTTCTCACCTTCAGCTGAACCGGGAAGGAAACTAACAGTCACATGTGAATTAACTTTTGTCGGTATGTGTGTGCGTTGTGAAGAAATCTCAGGGTCAGGGTCATGCATAAAGCGCGAGGTGCATCAACCCAACAATCGAAACGTGTGCACGCACAGTCATGCAGAAAAGTAGGTTAAACAAACGCCTCTTCGGAAACCATTAATTATGTAGAAGATGTGCATTATCGGGGACGTAGAGGAGCATTTCTGTGAAGTAATAAACAATAACGCAAAGATACGACAGGCTGTCATATCTCAGAGTGCGTAAACCGTTGAAACAATGTCGTTACAGAGAAAATAAATTACCTAGTCACAGAAAAAAGGCAGGAAACGCTGTGAAATTGTTGCCAACTGCTTTTAGTTACTGGTGAAATGAATCAAAATTTTATTTTAAGGGGAGGGGGGTTGCTCTAAAGTAATTTAGCACAGGCACACTGAGGCCTTAGGCTGTGGAGGTGGGTAGTTTTCCAGACTGTTCGGGCCTAATTAGTGGAACAGGTCAATCAATAAAACAACCCCCCCCCTCCCTCCCTCCTCCTCCTCCTTCTCTAGCCACGCCTCTGACGTTATCCTGCTGCCACTGCAACAAACTGGTTTTCCCTCTTTTCAAAGCAGAGACAATATGCAAGACAAATACAGCAGCAACGCACTGCACGAACCGCCACCACCACCTCACCGACAACACTGTCAACTAAAACTGAGCGTATGATTGGGATTAACCTCAGGACGGCTGTATTAGAGTGATTGGTTATTTAGCGAGGCGTACCTAATAAACTGATCCGGGCTGCTCTGTAGTTCAGCGTGCAAACACAAAATACACAGAACCAGGAGAAGGAGACGTTTCCCTTCTCCTCCTCCTCTACACTCAAAATCTAAAAATTAACATCAGATTAATGAGCTGATGTAAAACTCACAGGTGAGGCTGCCATCGTTTGAACTTCGCTGTGCGGTGATGATGTGCACAGTTTGTTTTCCAGTCAATCAGGATCCTCCTCCGGTGACTGAAATTCTATTAAATGTCATTTTTTACTGAATCATTATCACTGACATCGTTGATATTTAAGCAGCATTTCACTAGCTGTTGCAGCTGCTTTTCATTATTTTACTGGACGATTTAATCTAAAACGCGCATCATATTTTATCGCCTCATCATCAATTTAATTTGTGTGTAAAATGTTAATATGTGAGGAAGACAATAATGATTAAAGCTGTCGAAAGTGTGTAAAAAATACCATATGAAGATGTACAGCTGGTCAGATTTAACACTCGACTACAGTACAGTGCATTTTAATTCACGATTACACACAGTACTACGTAAGAGGGGAGGCAGGGGACGACACAGGTACGACAACGATGTTGTGAATGGTCAAACATCATCCACGCGTGATGCAAAATGTGAGTTTGTGTGTGATTGAAAGGTTTAATAATGAACAATGTGTATATTCATTTTTTCATTATATATAAAAACTTGCAAGTGCCTAATGACACCCATTAGGCAGTTGCATCTGTGTTTGACCCAATGTAGGCTATTAGACACACACATACATATGCATAGGGTATATAAATGTATATACACTTTTTATTTTTATTTTATTTAGGGATGCACCAATGTACTACTGTACATCGATGTAATACTTGTACTCGTAAGTTCGATACCAAGAACCGATACCAGTGCATGCAATTGCTCTGCATGAAGGCCGCGATCAGAGGGTGGCTTTGCATCTTTGTTGTTTGTTTGTTTTTTAGATCAGAGGCTTGTTACAACAAATTTTGTTGTTACAAGCAGAGAAGAAAATAAAACTTGTCTTCCAATTCATTGCATTTTGCCTAATCGTTTGTTTTTTTGTTGTGGTAGAAGGATCGGCATCGGTACTCGGTATCAGCAAGTACTCAGATCCAAGTATTGGTATCGTATTGGTTTGAAAAAAAGTGGTATCGTTGCATCCCTGATTTATTTGATTCTGTGAGTTGTATTTGTATTGTTTCGTTGATTCTTGATGCTTTGGCAACAGAGTTCTCGTAACATTCATGTCAATAAAGCACATTTCAGTTGAATTGAATCAAGAGGTTGAAATAAAGGTCAACAAATTGAACTTATAGGAGTTGAGAAGAGGGAATTTAAAAGAATAAGAAAGAAAGAGAGAGTGAGGTGAGTGTGAAAGAACAGGATGTCAGTGTAAAGGTGTTTTTCTCACATGAATAATTGCATGCAGATAAAACCTGAGCTCCTCACTGCTCCAGAAGGAGAGAGAAAGAGAGAGAGAGAGAGCACTTCTTCTTCTTCTTCTGCTGCTGCTGCTGCTGATGCAAGTGTGTGACGATGAGTGAGTGTGTCTTGAGTGTGAGTGAATAAGCTGTGAGACTTTTCTTCAGCGGCGACGATGGGACATAATTGGCTCACAACAACCCATCGGTGTGGTCGTATAGCCAGAGAACACCATCTTCTCCTCCACCTCTATACTTCCCGTCTCCTCGCCTCCTTCCTTCTCCGCGGTGACAGTGAGGGAGCAGATTCGACACATAAACACCACCCCACTCCCTCTTTTTTTCCCCCTCCTCCTCCTCCCTCTGTTTATTTACTCAGAGTCCAAAAACTGCACAGCACAGGGAAAAAAAATTGATGGGGGGGCGCGAGGTGGGCGGGGGGAGGAGGTGTGGACTGGAAGAGAGAGAAAAAGAGGAGAGGAGGGAGGTAGATAGATAGACAAACATACACTGCAGATTCAGCTGCACACACGTGGATGGGACACGTACACATGCACTGCGTACGCACACACAAACGCACACACATGCACACACTCTCCTGGTGGAGCATCTAAATCACATTAGATGCCTGCCTGCCATCCATCACTCCCACAGACAAAAGCACATGCCGGAGAGGCAGGGAAACTGCATGGCAACATGCATAACCACCCACAAACAAACACACAAACGCACACACACACTGGGTCACACAGAGCAGCCAACAACACACCTTGAAACCAGACGACAGCGTGCAGGAGAAACGCAATCCTCCTCCTCCTCCTTCCTTACACACAATATTCCCCCAATCAGGAATCAACTTGCATTCACTCGCACGCACATCACTGTCAGCGCACATCAGCTGTACGTTCAAGGATCCACTCATTTGCCTCCGACAGTCGTGCTGCTGCTGCTGCTGCTGCTCTGTGTGCTCAGCAAAGTTGCATTAGCATCAGGGAAAACCAACAATCCTATGGTAATGCAACAGAGAGAGAGAAAAAAACATGGTTGCTTTAAATATTAAAAAAAAAAAAACAGAGGCAGGGGCAAAGCGACATCTTGAGAAATCTTTTTTTTTTTTCTGTCGGTATCAATCTTCTTTCCCATTAGAGGGGGATGGGGCCCTTATCTAACTGTGTGTGTGTGTGTGTTTGTGTGTAGGCAAAAATGTTTGTTGGGGGGTGCCTCTTATCTTGAAGAAGTGCGGGTGCATGTCAGTGGGGTGCATCTTACCTAATGGGATGCATGGTGAGTGTGTGTGTATGTGTGTTTTTTACCTAATGGGCTGTCTCTTGGGGAATATAATTGGCTGGCAAGACGAAGAGGGAGGAGGAAAAGATGGAGAGACTGCATGGGGAAGAAGTGAAGTTTTTTTTTTTTTGGAGGGGGGGAGGCATGCAGGACAAAGTTGATGTCTGCTCCATACATTATGAGAGCATATGGCTGTTGCCCAGTGTGCAGCAGCAGCAGCAGCAGCAGCAGCAGCAGCAGCAGCAGCAGCAGCAGCAGCAGCAGCAGCCCCTCATCCACTTGTCTATCGAGCCAGTCTCTCAGCTCGGCTCCCACTGTTTCTCCCTCCCTCCCTCCCTCCCTCCCTCCCTCCCTCTGGCTCTGTCTGGTTAACTCAATAACATCTACAGCCTCCTCTCTTAGCTCACTGGTTTTTTTCACAGGCAGGGGAAGCAACATTTTTTTTATTTTTTTTAAATCCAGCCCTTTTTCTCCTCCTGCTTCCTCTCATCCCAGACGAGGAGCGGCAGCTCTGGCTTTCGTCTCCTCCACACCTTTCTCTGCCCCCCCCACCTCCCATCCTCCCTCCCTCCCTCCCATCTTCCTGTAGACACCGTCGTAGCAACCCCTCCGCTCATCGTTGAGCTTAATCCGAACCAAAAAGGATTACTTCAATCGCATTAAAATCTGACAACTGACGGTGCCTCTGTATGTGCCATCTCGTCGATGACAAGCACAGAGAGTATGTTTACACGTGCACATGTGTGTGGAAGGGGTGGGGAGGGGGGAGGCAGGGGGGGTTGGAGACGCCGGGACAACTTCTGCATCCTGTACACTACATGGTCTGCGCTTGCAAAACAGCAGCGACAATTACAGCAGACAGTCCTCCACCACACACTTCACTGTGTGGTTAAGAAATTGCTAATGACTGAATGCAGCTGCACGCCGGCGTGTCTACGTGCATGCACGCGGCATCAAAGCAGCGCACGAGAGAGAGAGAGAGAGAGAGAGAGGGCTGCTCTCTTAGTTGGTTCATGAAATCATTTAAAATCGGCCCCGTTCCCTACACACACATACACACTCACACACACCCTCCCCTCAGCCGTTTGATGTGTAATGAGAGAAACCATTAGCAGTAAAAATGGGCTCTCCCCGCCCTGCCGCTCAGCAGATCTTAGTCAGAGCCACAGTTACATGTCTATTTATACATTCACTCCTCTTTAGGTTTTCTTCTTCTGCAGTTTGCAGGGAGCAGTTTGTGCAGCACACAGTCAAGAAAGCTGCTTTTCCTCCTCCTGCCCCTCTCTCCTCCTCGTGTCTTCTTCTTCTTCTACTGCTTCTCTCCCTCTGTCTCTATTCCCATCCCCCCTCTCTGGCTGTCTCCTCCCTCTCTATACCCTTCCCCCAGCTCTTTCCTGCTCTCTCCCTCCCTCCCTCCCTCTCTCATCAGGCTATATGCAGCAAGGCACAAATTCATCGGGGGGAAAGACAGACAGCAAAAGGAGAGCTGGAGATGAGGAGGAGAGGAGAGGAGGAGGGGGGAGAGATGGTTTCGACTGAAAGAGAGCAAAACAACAGCGAACGACAGACTAACAGGGAATGAAAGGAGGAGGAAGGCGTAAGCCAGATAGAAAGAGACAGAGAAAGTGAGAGAGAGACAAGAGGAGAGGAAAGAAGAGGAGGGGTAGGTCGGTGGGAGACCAGCAGCGAAGAGGAGGAGGAGGAGGAGGAGGGAGGAGGGAGCAGCGATGGGCGTTCCTCTCCCAGTTCCTGCGAGGTCAAAAGTTTACCGTGGTTTTAATTTCACCTTTCCACAGCCAATCAGAGCTCGTATCCGGCTGCTGGGGGAACTTTGACCCACTCGGAGAATTTGACTGTAAAGATGTGACGTCGCCTCCACCAACTCTCACTTAATCATTTCTCTATTTCCTTTTTTTCCCCCCATTATTATTATTATTATTATAATTATTATCATAAATCCCATCCATCCTCTGCTTCATGATTATCTGAAAGTCCTTGATAAAGCTAAAAAAAAAAAGGACAAAAAAATACTGAACCCAGTTGTTGATCTAAAGAGATAGCAAAGAAAAGGGGGATGTACTTCTCCCTCCGCCACCTTCGACAGCGTGTGGGTCGAAAAAAGAAAAAAAAAACCACGGGATCAACAGCCTCTTGTCGAGGATGAACAATGCAACGCCTCACAGTCCAGAGTCCGCGTTAACGCCACTTGATTAAAACATCATACACATAAATACTTGCAGAGAGACACACCCCGCGTGCTGCCAGTGTGCGTGTGTGTGTATGCATGTGCATGTGTGTGTGTGTGTGTATGTGTGTGTGCAGGCATGTGAGAGTGGAGCGAGAGTGTGAGTGTGTATCTGAAGGGGGAGGAGGCTGCAGTTAGATCATAGCATCAGAGAGGGGAGGGGCGGCTCTGCAAATAGAGCGAGCAGAGAGTCGGCATGGCTGGCGACGGGAAGTAGAAATGGCTACAAGCCTCTTGTAAGGAGACCAGGCCGTGCATGTGTGTGCGTGTGTGTGTGTGTGTATGTGTGTTTCTTCTATAGCCTCTTCATCACTGTCTGAGTGTGTATGTGCGTGTTTGATTAATTAACAGCCGCGGTCATTGAAGAAGCTCCCTGTTGTTCTATTCTCCTCACATCAGCTGCACAATTGCCCCCACCCTCCTCCTTCTCCACCATCTCCTCCTCCTCCTCCTCCTCCTTCATCCACCTGACTGCGATAATAAGACACACACACACACATATATGAGCACACATCCTCATGAGAGCAGCAGGCTGTAAATCTCGCGGGTGTGTGCAGATGAAGTGAAGACGGAGCAGAATGAGACGTGATTGGATGTATGGCCACCTTCCACCTGTGGCTGACTTCTCTCTTCACACGGACGCCGTGTTCCCACACAGCTCCACATTAACTCTGTTATTATCATCATATTGATTATTTCCTATATTAGTATTGTCAACAAATACAAAAAATAAAACAACAATAAGAGTGAAAGTCTCCTATTGTCGACTTGCATCCGGAGCCGGATGTTGTATCTATTAAAAAACAAACTATTATCATCACAAAAAAGAGCGACGTTGTTGCACTGACTGACGTGTTACTTCATTACGACGAACATGGACACTGTAGTTTATTTTCAGTCAACCCCACGTTCACTGTTCTGCTACTGTCAACACACACTGAAGCGCTAAATCCACGACTGAAAAAGACTCCAACAAAGGCACCATTCACTCATGTTTGAATGATGTTTGCCAAAACATTATTTTCTAGGATACTAAAAAAAAAAGGGGGAGTGGGGTGAATATTTTTCTTTCTTTTTAATCAAACATATCTTTTATGTCATCAGAAGGAACCACAGACAAACTGTTAGTTTTGGTATTTTCAGAGGATTTCATGGATCTCAAATAGAAGAATATCATCAGATTAATTCTGACAGTTTTCTGAATGTTCATTATATTTAGATGAGAAGTTTGTGTGAGAAGTTTTTTTTAATATTAATTTTATCCAGTGTCTAATGATGCTCAGATTTCACATTAAGTGGTGATGTAATATCTTCCATATCCTCCACAATGGGGAACGTCGCACGGACAGGGAAGGAGCCATGTGGGCTGGACTGCTGCTGAAGCTGAAACAGTCAATTAATCCAAGATGTGGCACTTCATCAACAACTGTTTTGATAATCGTTTATCATTAAAAGTTATTTTTCAAAACGAAACATGTCATCACATCCACTGCAGCTTCTCAAACATGCTGTTTCCAGTAGAAATAAAGGTGTTTAAAGGTCTTTAAATGACTTGTTTTCTCCAATCAAACATGCAAACAAAAGCAGACCTTTCAGTAGCTGGAACATGTGACATCCACATTTATCCATGAATTACTTCAATTGTTGTCAATGGGCTAAATAACTAAGAAGTAGTATTTTATATATCTAACAAAGACATAATAATTAATTACTGAATATTATTGTGTAAAACTACTCGTAATGTTTCAGCTAATGACAGTAATGAAGCCAGTGGTGAAGCCTGTGATGCATTTTATGTTTTACAACTTCTGCATCATTTGGTTCAGGAGGGTTGAATAAAATATACAGTATATATTGCAGGGACAGAACAGCATCACTACTGTTGCATTTTTCACTCTAGAGCTGAACTTCATATATAAACCCATCCTCTTTTATGGCATCTTCTTTTAAGTGGCAAAACATGAACTGCACGTTGCTTCGTCTTGGCTTTTAAGAAAGTAATGTGTCAGTGATTAGTAATTGGAGATCGATGGGTTTCACTTGAGAAAAAAAAGGAAATAAAAAATGAAACTAATTGTAATTTTTGGGGACTTTGAACTTGAACCAAGTTGTTTTTGTTTGTGTGAACTGGACTTTGAGCTTCCTCTTGTGAAACACAAACTGACACAAGACTATTTTACGTGGAATCTGCCGTTACCACATCTTCAGTGTTTCCATCTTTGTCTCAACACTTGTTCTGTCTTTCCACCTTCATGTTGGCTGTTTTATGGCAACACACACACAGACACACACAGGACCAGTGGGTTGTTCTGTGTGAAATTCAAGACGACTCGACGACTGCGTGAAAGCAACTGAAGGCGTTTTTCCTTCCATCAGTTAAACTTTGTCTAAAAGCCTGGAGTTAAAAAGCTTCAATTCGCTGACGTTGTTTTTTCTTTTTAACAACCGCTGGAACAACGGATCCATTAAATCTATACCAAAAAAAATGGTGCAAACCCACAAATATTGGGAGTTTTAAAAACAATCTTCAAACTCGGCCCTCCAACCTGACTGAGCTGCTATCGTAAAAAAAAAAAAAAAAAAAAATGCTCTGTAACACCTTGCCTGAGGGAGAGAGGCCTCAGTGTTACCCCTGGGTTTAAGGTTACACAGTCAATGGACTGTTTGAAAAACACTTGAAATTTAACAATGTCAACTGCATTGCCCATTCTCCTGCTGCTTCAAATCCCCCCAACCCCCCTGTGGCAGTAAAACCAAAAACCTTTCCCACTCTCCCCCGTCTTTCTCTCCTCCCTGGCTTCTTTCTTTTTCTTTCAGTCTGTCTGTCTGTCTTTCAAACAGGAGACGCAAAGTGAAGCAGTTGAAAAAAAACAGCATTTGTGTCCCTTACATTTATCCAGGACCTCGCTTTGTTTTGTTGGTAAATACAAACTCTAAAAGTGCTCCAAAAACAAACACACATTGCACAGTGTGTGTTTGTCATAGCAGCGTAATCACACAGCAACAAGTTGCCCAACCCCCTGAAACCACCTCTAACTCCTCCGGCTATATTTCTGCTCTTTTGTGCAAAGCTGAAGTGTGTCAGGACAGAGGTTAAATACAGAGCAGTCACAAATTAGTCCTAACTACTCAGGGCTGAATATAATGTTTGCGTCTGTGAATAATGTCGTGTCAAAAGGCCACATAAAGCTAACAAAGATATACAGCGAGCAGAAACGCAAAAGAATAAAACCAAGGACAATGAGTACTCGTCGGCTTTGTAACCAGCCTCCATGGTTTCACCGATCAAACGTTCTGCATTGTGTTTGATTTGTTTCGCAATAAGACTCGTGCAGCCAAACTTGTTCTGGAGGCAGGAAGTCTTCCGCCATAGAAACAGGAAGGATTGTAGGCTACATGTAAACACTGCTGTTGTTTTTGGACACTTCTTTAATTAAAACCACAATCCAGTGATTTAGACTCTGCTGCCTCACAGCTACAAGCTTTACTGTTTCCTGTTTCACACCCTGTTTTTGCTGCATTTGGTCAGGAGGACCGATCGTTTCTGTCTCTGCTGTTTTAGCCTGACAGACTTTTAGGTTGTTGAAGAGTTTGATGCATCTGAAACATTAGGCTACTTTGCATTTTGCATGATACCAGTTTCAGCTGGTAAAAAGCTGTGGTCACAAGATGAGTGAGACATGATGAACACTAGAAACTAGAAGTCATATAATGGCATCACAAAACAGGAAGTAGCTAAAAAGGTTTGTTAAGTTGAACATTTCAGCACATCAAGTAAGTTTTGGTGACAGAATAGGTCATTAAAATTGTTTGCCACCCGAGCAGGTCCAACCTCTGAAAGGTTTGGGAAAGGAAAAGCTGTTTCATTGGTTTGCAGAAAAATGAAAAATGAATTGATGCTATAAGCAGGGTTTCTACTTTCTACTAGGGATGCACGATATATCGGCATTAATATTGGTATCAGCCGATGTTCGTCATTTTTTAACATATCGGTATCGGTCCAATGACTAAAATTATCTGTATGCAACACCTGCAAAGTTGAGGTAATGTGAGGAGGATGGTAGCCTATTTGGAAGTAAAATACATTCTGAAAATAAAGGAAGACATTCAAAAATTCAGTTTGCATGATTTTCAGTCTGCACAAAAATATATCATCTCAGAAACTTTAAAAAAAAACAACACATATCGATATCGGTAAATATCGATTATCGGCCATAACAGAAAAATATCGGTATCGGCCAAAATTCGGTGCATCCCTACTTTCTACAGCAAAGAAGACAAACAATATAGTTCTTTAAGTGTAGGAGTGATGATTAAATCCCCTGAACATCACAGGGTGATTTTATGAGTAGCCTATATCTTGTGGAGCTTTCACCTTTGGTCAATTTGGAAAAGTACATACGCGCCCTGCAGCTAAGTCCTTTATGAAGTTTTATTTTTCAAAAGCACCTGCAGATTTTCCTAAAAGTTGAAACAGTCATTTGTAGAATTTATTGCCGCCTCTCCTCCATTTATCTCCTTTCAACCACGGTTGTCTGTGAAATTACAGTAAATTATATTAAACCAAAAAAGAGTCTAACCTGGTTCAACTATTGGCCAACTGTGATACGTCACTTGGAAAGTCAGACCAAACTGAGTCATGAACTAGTTTTAGTTTTTTAACCCCAGTGCTATTTTGGGTTCTGAACGTCCAGTAAAGCACCTGAGCACATCTGTCCAGCTGCTGTGGGTTAGGACTTCCTGACTCTGCACAACAGTTAGATCATGTGAAAGAGTTTGCCAACGACACCACACCACAGTGTGCACAACACTTTGTTCTGTGCTCAACACCACTGACCAGAACTTAAGGTCGGACCAGAAGTGCCCTCCAGGTAAATTATTAATGGCTTGTTTTCTTTTTCCTCCCTGCTCCTCTGCCCTCCCTCTGTCCGTCTCCTCTCCTCTCCTCTGGATTGTTGTTTTCTCACTCTGCTCCCTCTCATCCAGTTGTTCCCACCTTCTCTTTCCCTCTCTTCTCCGTCTTCTCCCTCCCTCCCTCCTTTCCTCTCTCTGTCTAAGTCTAGTGTGTGGAGATGGTGTTATTTTTAGCCTTGGTTAGATAGGGAGCGAGATCGTGCTGGGCTAACACATACTCTCCACAAGGCCGTTACTGGAGACCTATCACCAACGTGTGACAGAAAAACACTGTTCACTTGACACATACAGTGTGTATGTGTTTCCACAGTGTGTGCGTGCGTGCATTTACTCTAGCATCACTTAAATATGACTAAGCTACTTTCTCCCTGTCGTAGAAAGGAAAGTCCTCGCTGTAACAGACATCACACTTAAAGCTGCTGTATGTAAGTATTTACTGGCAAGCAAAACCTTAACAGTGGAAAGCAATGCCATCTCAATGTGGTTATTTGCCCCCCCTAAAATACACTGCATGCGAAATGACTCCTGAGCGGCTCCACCGTGGCGTCGGAGCCGTTACGTTTCAATTTCAGTCAATGTTGTCAGCTCACACAATCTCCGGCTCCGCTGCGAAATTGCTCCGGAACGACTGCGGCGTCCGACAGCCTCCCGCAACACTTACGCAGAGCTTCTATTTTTGCCGGACGCCGGAGCAGATTGTGCCGGGAAGGAAGTCGTCGGCTACAAAATACAACATAAAAACCGGTTGATTTTCAAAATAAAATACTCTGTGTTCACCGCGGAACACGTAATAATGGGCGGCACCATGGATGAGGAGGACATACTACTGTATATATGAATAAATGCCTTTTTCTCCAAGAGACTACAGCCGGAAATATCGTGCGATTATGCGTGAATTCGTGAGATGAAACTTCCGCATGCAGTGTATTTTAGGCGTTACTCTTTCTCGCACTCATGTTAGAGCAGATTGAATGTTACGATGACTCAGTGTTGCCCCCAAAGGTACAAAAAGGTATAACAAGAGGGGGCAGGTTGGGGATAGCTGGTTGGCATGCTAACACGACTTATTCCTTCGCATCGTCTTGTTTTTCTAATGTTTTACACTAAAACAGCTACATCTGGCACCTTTGAAGATACAATATGTGACACAGATGTTAATGAGGACACCACTGCTGCGATATTCACATTAGCAGATTTGTTCAATCATCTGTACGGTTATAGACAATAGAAACAACAGGCCGAAGAATCAAATGATCAGTTTACACTTCTTTGGAGTTCAAATTGAGATATTTGACAACAGACAGTGGGTCGAAGTTGAGAAAAAGCTGCCCATGCCTATCCTTAATTCCTGTTCGCTTTATGACTTTCATTGTCTTTCACTTTCGCTCATAAGGCTGCTATAGTCTCAGACGTTGTCTCTGTATTACTTGTCATTTGTTGCCGTTTCAGATAAGCAACACTAAACACGTTGTTACCTTGATTTTTTTACTCTACAGGTCGGATGCATTAGTCAGATTGTGATCGGTTACCGCTTCTACTCTATGCTGCCTGTGCTCTTTGATATTACCCCATTAATACACCACCTAAAGGGGCTCTAATTAAACGCTGAGAGCTTTTCTGTCTAAATGAGTCAAAGTGGTATAATATTAAAATGAGATCAACAAAAACAAATGCATTCACAAAGCAAAGTACTAATTATACAAACAAACAAAAAAAGTTGTTATTGTAGCATCAATGGCGACATCCCACCGGGGTCTACCTTGTGACTTCTAATTGAAAAAATATCAGGATTACAAATCTATATCTATATAAACATATATGATCCTGAGATGTTTGTCGTGAAAAATCACTGACAGACGCAGAGGATAGTGAAGAAGCTGCCTTGCTCAGGAACAGCTCAGTGGCTTTGTGCCTTATTCAAGTCACAATGACTCAGCATTATGCGAACCTTAAGAGTCTCATGTCAAAACAGAGCATCTTTGACACCAAACTGATCCTATCTAACAGGATATCCACGAGGTAGGCAGCTTCATAGACAGTCAAAAAAAAAATCTGAGCGTTTTATTGAATGGATTTTTTTCTGCATACGTATTCAGTGCATTGTTTCCCAGGAAGCAAGTCAATAACTCATTGAATAAAATGAAAATAAGGTCAAAAATATGACTTTTGGTAATGTCTATCTGTTAGTAGGTCCACCACTTTGATAGAGACTGAAATATATCAACATATGTTTGATGGATTAATCAAAAATCTAAGTTTTTTGCGCTGTAAATCACTGGCTCTGGCCGACGTTTCCAAGCATTTTGTGACAAACCGAGTTGAGTTTTCCTCTTGTAACTTAACCGAAATCAGTTCAAATGGCTGAACACAACACACATTTGTCCACACTAGGTTTATCACAGTAGATTCTGTCAAGTAGCAAATAGCTGTAGGGGTAAATGAAGCTTTTTTTTTCCCCCTCCCCAGCGCATTACACCCGAATCTACCAGGGATGCCAACGGTCTGTCAGTCATCCATTAGTCGAGCTTGATCGGCTCAATAGACATCACCAGCCGCCTTCTAGATCTGCAGGAGAGCCGAGGCTGCTCACCTGATGGTTACCTGAGTGGGCAGCCGAGTCCAACCAGCAGATGATATTTCATCCATGGGCATCATGTCTAACTGATGCCAAAACAGAGACACGGGAACACATGCACAAGCCTCAACACAAGCCAAGCCATCTTTTTTTTGGGTAAAGTCATATTTTGTGGACTACACCTAAAAATACACAACACAAGAGCTATAAAAAGCCCCAGAAACACAAGAGGAACAGGAATCTTTGTCTCACATTGCGTCAAATCAATATTTAAATTCTGGCCACTAACGAGAGCATGAGGGTGTCGCTGCCTGTTTACTACGACTCGGATCTCGCAGGGCTAACAGATTCATTTTGAGGGAGGGAGGGAGGGAGGGAGGGAGGCAGCAGGAGAAAATGAGACGGGTGGGGTGGTGTTAGAAAAGGAAAAAAAAAAGCTGATTCAACCAAAGACGCTGCTTCTGCCTGAGCTGAAGCAGATGCACGGAGGGTTTCTTTCCACTTCCCAGCTTGGCAATAACAGATGGGTAAAAGGTAGTAACTCTGCTGCTTAGTCCCTGTCCACAGCAGAATGTGAAATTCAGCAGTTTGACTAAAGCCTGAGCCTCCGCCGCATGTCATGTGCAGACTTTCAAAATCTCGTAAGTCAAACACCGACCAAGTCCTTTCTAAGCAAAACGCCGTACTAATACTAACGGGGCTCTAAAACAGCCCCAACTCTTCAGTTCCACAAGTTGTAAGAGACTATTTCGTCCCAAAGATGTTCTACTGAAGTTCACAGATCTTTTGCTTTCTAATGTGTAATATTATCGTGTACAAAGTCGCCATGGCTGATTGTGGACCTGAATGGATGCACATGGTTACCAACAATACTCACGATAGCCTGCAGCTTTCAAACCAAGGTTGATTGGTATGAAGACACCCATAGCGCCAAGAAAACACCACCAACAAGGAGGTTCTGGTGAATCTGTGCCGACTGCAACCTCACATTTCTGTTCTTGGCTCTCAGGACGTGGACCCTGATCTCGTCTTCTGCTGTTGTAGCTCATAAAAAAAAAACTCAAGGTTCATTGTGTTGTGCTTGTGCACGCTCAGTGGAGTGGTTACCTGAGTAACCGTAGCTTCTCTTGTCAGCTGCAACTGGTCTGGTCATTCACCTCCAAACTCTCTCATCAACATATGTGTGTCCATCCACGCACAGGATGATTTCTTGGGTTTTGTTGGATCATGTGGAGTTAAATCTATAGAGATCGCGCTGTGCAAAAAATAGGCAAGTTTCATGCTGAGTCATGAAACACAGTTTATGGGAAAAAATAGGGTTTTCTTCCAGAAGCAGAGGCCAAAGTAGCAACACAACTCTATTATTATCACTTATTTACTTTTGTTTAAATGATACTATGAAATTTTAAATAGATTTTTTTTGTAAACCCCTGGAGAACTAGTGAGTGACCACATTGTTGAAGCTAATTTGGATCCAAACACGCACACACAAAAAACAAAAAACGCAGTATTAAGCCATCACCACCAGTGCTTGTGCAAGGTGCTGTTGTGAGTAAGAGTATGTTGCAACTGCATGAGCTTGACAGGACAGGAGGTAGAGATAAACAAGCCTCTGTGACATCACAGCACCAAGACCGCGGCCTTGGAAGGGAGGTGGAGGGACAGCCAATGGGAGGAGGAGGAGGCCCGCTGCTCCAGTCCACACCAAGGTGACGACCAGACCTTGGAGTAGCCTGAGTTGAGTGATGCTGCTGCTGCTGCTGGTGACACTGGTGGATGGACATGGCCGTGTGTGTATATATTGGGGTATAGAGTGATATGGGAGGTGTGGCTGCTGAGGGGAAGGCAGGACAGGAGTGAATTAAGTTGAGGAGGTGGTCACGTAACAGCCGGGTTCAGGCAGAGTTGAAACCACTTGCTGGCTGTGCTGCAGCTGGGAACATTTACCTTAACTCCTGCCCCATAAATGTTTGTGTGGGTGCTCGTATGGGTCCGTGTGAGTGTGTGTGTGTGTGTGTGTGTGTGTGTGTGTGTGTGTGTGTGTGTGAGTGTGTGTGTGTGTGTGTGTGCACGGGCACGTTAAGGAGCTCTAAAAACACATAAACTCAGCCCGGATTTTTACAATGGAAAATAAGTAAAAAAACAGAACTCCCCTTCTTACACACTCGGAGGAACTCTTTAACAAGCATCTATTACCTTACAGCAAGAAGAAATGTGAAACTAAACCCCCTCCTCCCCCTCAGATCCTGCTCTCCTCAGCTTGGGGTGCACGAAAAGGTGACGGATTGAGCTTTTTAACTCATTTTAAACAATAACACACGCGCATGCACATACACATACACATACACACTGCTGCTGCTGTTGCTCCTACACCCATGATGTCACCGACCACAGAAAGTGACATGATTCACGTAAATTATACGACTCCTGCGCTGGTTTGTGTGAAAATCTCCGCTGAACTCTGCGTGCACCCTGCAGAAAAACAAGAAAAAAACGTCGTCCATGTTCGGGCACCGGGCACATGTCGTCCTTGTGTCTTCGCTACGATTTTTAAAAAAGGAAATTCACCATAAGCCGAGAGCTTATCTGTAACACATGCTGACAGTGGTCTTCTGCTATTTGACCTTAATGTGTTTGCAGAGCAACAAACATGTGAGTCAGGCTCCTTACCCCCACCTGCCCCCAACGCTGTGTGATTTCCACTGCTCCTAGATAGAAGTCGACAATCACGATAGAGATGAAGCCAAACCTTTTGTCATCAATCCAGAACAGTGGCTCGCTAACAGCTCTCAGACGCAAAAT